>JAUIMV010000063.1:0-11226 GCA_033557775.1 Berosus sp. SLE1611
ATTATATAGTGTACAAAACTACGTCTTGCGGTAGAGTAAATATATTTATTTTTTTCGTGTTTGTCGTTCTGAAACCAAGAAATATCATGTTTTCGGTCTCCTTCACTAAACATGAAAGATTATCAAAATTTTATTTTTGATCAAAGATTGCCATGACAAGGTTAAAATCGTTTAAAGTGATCTACATTTCCATTGTAAAAAAACATTTCTTAGAAAAAAATGAGTTTGCTTATTTACGCTGAATATGAGAAATTTATTTTTTTTTCAGTTTTAGAAAGTTTATTTCATTACCAATCAAGCAAGAGCATATTTACCAAAGTTAAACGCAAACAGATAATAAAAAACGTTATAAGCTGGAAATGTGCTCATTCCAATAAAAGTATTTTTTATATCAACGGTAGCTATAAATTAAATTGCAATACTAATCTAAAAACAATATTCAATAATAGTTAACAAGTCTTAAGTAAACATTGCGTAGAAGAAAAAGTAAAAACATAGGTCAAGAATATTTAATAACAGCATACTAAAACAAGAATATAATCAAAGTAACTTAAACGAACTATCGTTTCTGTTAAAGTAACAAAAACATTAAATCATATACTCAAAGGCCCTGTCCCATTTTCTATCCATAAATGAATTATACCTACGTTTAACACCCGTACCAACATTTTGGGAGTAATATTGTTGAAAATTTCCTTACACGCTGTTCAAGGTCTGGTCTAGTTGTGGGTGCTCTTTTGAAAACATTTGCTTTAACATAACCCCATAAAAAGTCCATGGTGATTATGTCATGTGATCTAGTGGGCTAACTAACAGGTCCATTCGGGCCAATCCATTTGTTATTAAAAAATTACTTAACTAATCAATGATAATCCCATCATTCATTTATTTCTGGTTGAATAAATTTATTATTTATTATAATCTGTACGTATAGTACTGTGGTTAAGCTTTCATCAAGTACAGGCCCCACTAATCTGTCCCCTTTAACGCCCACCCACACATTGAATATAAACCTCTCCTGAAAGTTGTCTTATTATTCTTGGGTTTTTCTGGGCCCAAAATCTGTGCTTGTTTCTGTTGAAGAGGCCATTATCAGTGAAGCGGTACTTATCTGTGATGATAATGTTTCGTTGGAGCTGCTTGTCTTCTCTGATGTTCCTAAGGAACCAGCTGCAAAATTCCATTCGCCTATTCAAATCAGCCTCATACAAGTGCTGGTGAATATTGTATCTAAACCTTTTAAATCTGTGCTTTAGTATTCTTAAAACACTCTGGCAACTAATTCTATGCAATGTTTACTTAAAACTTGTTAACTATTATTGTAATTTGTTTTCAGATTATCATTTCAATTGAATTCATAGCTACCGTTGATATAGAAATTATTTTTTATTGCGATGATCGCATTTCCAGCTTATACCGTTTTTCATGATCTGTTTGCCTTTAACTTTGGCAAATGTGGTCTTGTTTTATTGGTAAGGAAGTTACTTTCTAAAACTGAAGAAAAAAAAATGCTTTTTAGATTGAAAGTATTTCTAGTAAACGTGTGAATGATTTTTTAATTGAACGTAAATAGGCAAATTTAATTTTTTTCTAAGCAATGTGTGTTACAATGGAAATATAGCTCATTTTAAACCATTTTAAACTTGTCATGGCAATCTTTGCTGAAAAATAGAATTTTTATAATTTTTCGTGTTTAATGTTGGAAACCGAAGAAATTGTATTATTGTTTTGTTTCAGAACGACGAAATGAAACCAAATATGTAAACAAATAAATATAGTTCCATTTAAAATTATAAAATGGTGTTCCTTAGCTGTTTGGTGGGCATAAAAAGGCTGGAGGTTAATTTTGTACTTAGTATACCCCAAGAAGAAGAAGAAGAAGAAGAAGAAGAAGAAGAGGTTTAAAGGACTTAAGCCCGGAGATCTGGGTAGCTAATGGATAGGACCATGAACTCCTATCCAGTTTTCTCCAAAATTATTATTTACTAAAGTTTTCGTTACTTTTGTATTATGTACTGGAACACGATTTTATAATTTTAAATGGAACTATATTTTTATACATATTTGGTTTCAGTTCATCGTTCTGAAAACAAAAAAAAATACATTGTTTTTGGTTTTCAACATTGAATATGAGAAATTATAAACATTTTGTTTCACATTTTGATTTCAATTGAAATAATAAAACAATACAATAATAGTTAACAAGTTTGAAGTAAACATTGCGTATAAGAAAAAAACATAGAACAAGAACATTTAATAACAGCATATTAAAACAAACATGCCGTGAAATGTAATAAGTAACCTATTGCTACTTTTAAATTACAAAACATTAAATCATATGCATATGGTAAATGAATTCTTCCTATATCTTCACTTGACACCCGTACCAACATTTCGGGTGTGATATAGTTGAAAGTATTCTTTACACGCTGTCCTAGGTCTTGCCTAGTTGCGGGATGTTTTCTTAAAACTTATTAACTATTATTGTAATTTGTTTTTAGATTATTATCTTGAATTCATAGCTACCGTTGATATAGATTTTTTTTTTGCAATGACCACATTTTCAACCGTTTTTATTTGATCTGTTTCCATTAAACTTTGGCAAATGTGGTCTTGTTTTATTAGTGATGAAATAAACTTTCTAAAAATTAACAAAAAAAATCACAATTGCCTTTTAGATTGACAGTATCTCCAGGAAACGTGTGAACGATTTTTTGATTGAGCGTAAATAAGCAAATTACATTTTTTTCTCAGAATCGTGTATTACAATGGAAATGTAGCTCATTTTAAATCATTTTAACCTCATCATGGCAACCTATGATCCAAAATAAAATGTTCATAATTTCTCTCATACCATGTTGCAAACCGAAAACATTGTATTTTTTAGTTTTAGAACAACGAACTGAAACGAAACATGTAAAAAAATAAATATAGTTTCATTTAAAATTATAAAATGGTGCTTACTTCCGGTTCAACCGAAAGAGCAAAATTACCATTAACACTATCTCAAGACTCAGTTTTGTACACTATATAATCCCACCAAAAAGCTTTACATATACCAATTAATAAAAAAGGTAGAGGGGTGCAGCTATCTTTTGACACCCGGTATGTTAAACTATAACAAATGATAAATTATAACAGAGATTCAAGCATCAGGACATACGCGTTACAAAAATTAAATTAAGCTCTGAGGTAAGTTTGTACATTATAGTCTAACTTTGCAATGAAAATTGTTTACGTCTATAATACGCTGCAGACTCCATTTTTTATGATATTTATATAGCATAAACTTTTTAAAGAGATACTTACCACACCAAATCAGAAATGCTATTACAACCACGGAAACCGTTCGAATCATGTTGAAGCAACTGATTTTACAGCACTCAAAAAGGAAACGCAGTGTTCGTTTTTATACAAACGATAACCCTACCCAAACAATAAAAAATGTAAATAAAACTAATTGTATTCATCTTAATTTTCGCTGTGTGCGCCCTGATAACAGCTGATATTAGCCAATTACATTTAAATATTAGCCGTATATCTGCTGTATACCCGCAAACTTGCATTGTTGAGATAAGATTTGAAATGCAGAATAACTGAATAGAACTTTCTTGAAATTAATTTTTTTGTTTTATCAGTACATGAACTCGAATGCACACTTATTGAAAATTACAAAACTTTACTTGTAAACGAATAATGCAATTTTCAGAACGTGTTCTGCTGGTTTATATTACAGGAAAGTTTCATGGCTTCCTCAAATTATCAGAAATGTATTGTTCAATATATAAACTGGCTTCGTATATCCGATTTCGGTCACGTTGCTGTATAAATTTCTTATCAATTGATAAGTATGAAGGCAGGACCTGCCGAATCCAGAAAGGCTGCATCTTTCAAATTACTACTGGGTTTGTAATTTCAAACGAAACTTTCTACTTCTTTCATCTTTACTTACTTTGTTATCTATTTCCATCTATGGAATGGAAAGCCAAAATGAACTCAACTTACGTACCATTGCCTAGTTATGGACTTTTCTTCTTGAGTGATTTCGTTTCTCGCTTCTCAAATATTATTCACATAACTTTGTGTAATAATGTATTTGAGCCATTCATCTTATTGGCAAGGGAAAACAGAATTTCGATCAAGATTTTTTATGCTTAGCTGATTGTGAAGGGTTTTAAATTCACTTCTTCCGTCTTCCGACTGTTTTAACATTGCAGTCTTATGCCATGACCTACATTCCAAAACTATACAGGGTGTCTTGTCTTAAAAGTGAACATAGGATAATCCATACATTTTAAATACTACCGTTTCTATCAAACAAAAAATAATATATAGTTTTTTACCACCCCGCATATACATACGAAATAGATTGGTGGATTGTGTGTGCTCCGTTATTTTATGTAAAATTAAGTATAAAGTGCGAATATTAGTTTTAAAATAACTATAACCTGTTGGAAAGCCCAGTCCCTTTATAATACTAAAATTTCTGGCTTTGTGGCTAAGTGTTTTTGGCAATTATTTGTAGTGGAAGCCAAACCCTTTTTTTGTAGCGATACATAACCTTGTTCTGAACCTGCTTGGCGGTATCTTGCGTTTCGTACAGATTTTGTGTTGAACATGCGTACACGCAACACTGCAACCGGCCAGCTTGCACTGCCAGAGGTAACTGAGGTATCTAAGGTGTTGGTGGATGACAATGACACAGACAATCCCGTTTCTGCGACCTCTGCGGTCGGTCAGCTCTCTGATGTCAATACTTAAAAAAATTGTGAGAAAATACTACAGACGTTCACAACTAGAATGGATGAGAGGTTCGACAAGCTACAGGTTGATTTGAGTAAAATCAGGAATGATGTATGTGACAACCAAAAGAAAATTGTTGACCTGGAACAAAAACTTGATGACTTGGAACAATATGGTAGGAGATTAAATTTACGTTTTTTTGGCATCCCTGAAAAGGAGGGTGAGTCCACGGATGACACTATCGTTCAAGTTGTTAAGGATCACCTTGGGCTCGATATATCGAGTAGTGATATTGACAGGTCGCATAGGGTAGGGAAGAGGAGCAGTGATAAACCCAGAGCGATAATAGTAAGATTCATCTCATATAAGACAAGAGCTTTATTGTTTACCAACAAGAGCAAATTCAAGGGTTCTAATATGCTACTGCGTGAAGACCTGACTGCCGCGAGAATTGCCGTGCCTGAGAGAAGCTATTAGCAGATTTGGAACAAAAAGGGTTCATACGCAAGATGGCAAGATTCTTATTAGATCGCTAACGGATGGAGAGGGAAAGTCTAAGGTTATCAATAGTGTAAATCGGAAGGACCAGCTAACTAATTAGTAAATTTAATATATTATATGATAATACTCTCTTGTTACATCTATTTGGATGATTATTCAGTTTAGCAAATTTTGCCGTGTATTTTTCTTAAAGGTGAACATTAAGTTTGTGGACTTTCATTGTTCGTTAATGTTTGTTTATCCAGCTTTATCGGTGACATGCGCGTACCTTCACGAACAGATGTAGATGCACTAACACTCTTTGCTCTTTTGTATTGGTATTCGCATCATCTCTTCATCCACTAGTGGTTTTGGTGTGCGATGTTGCCAACGTATAGAATCATATTTGCGTGTTCAACGTTATCAGTGATATTCGCGTGGCATTTGTTACATCTCTTTCTACTACGCAAGTTATTCTGGTGTGAGGTGTTGTCAACTTATAGAATCTTTTGTACCTGATCACTAATCAGTTGTGATCTGTTATTATTATTTTGACATCAATGTTTACTTTGTTTAAAGTTAAATTTGGATAAGTATTTTTTCCTACTGTATAACTATTATTGTGATTTGTTAGTTTGATAATAATAAGAACTTCCTACAATTTTTCTATTTTGAGATTTTGTAGATGTTTGCATAGGTTAGCATGTAGGCATAAATATAATTTATACTTAACGTTTAAAAACATATGTTAATTGTTTTATGCTAGTTTAGATGGGTGTAATTGATTTCTTTCTTCTACATTCATCTGTTGGAAGAATATGTTGGGGTATGTATTTTAAATTGTTATGAATTTAATGTTAAATTGTTTTGTTTACATTCTAAATTTTGCATTTTATACTGGTCCACTACATTTAGAGCTCATGTTTGCTTACCAAGTTAAGTAGGTCGGTCTCTTTGACATTTTTATTTGCAAGTTTTAATGGCTTGCATACCTAACAAAATTTTGTTTCTTTTTTTATATATTAAGGTGTTATATGTTTGAAACTATTATAAAATTTTATGTCAAGGAAATTGTTAAGTATATTCTTTATAGTGCTCTACTATTTAGTTTTGTTGTTTATATTAAGGTATTATTATGTCTGGGACTTTGGGATTGGAAACTGCCAAAAGTTTTTTTTTTATGTGTAGAAGAAATTGATGGTATACTCATTGTATTGCTTTATTATGTTTGACAGATTATGTTTGAAACTTTCTTTACAGACTAAGTTATGTGATTTCTAATATTTTGATTGTGGTATATATGTATATATGACTTGCGTACGTGCTATTTGAATTGTATATATGTGTTGGTTGCAATGTTTGCGACTTCATTTGAAATTGTAAGATGTTTATATTAATCAATACTTGGCATGTTCAATATTTTGCATTGTGTACAGATATCAATTTATGTTACGAAGCAATTTTTTTTATACTAATCAATGTTGGGTGTTCATTATTGCTCTACTATCTCTATTATTGACAGGTCTAAGATAAATGGCATATATGCATATATATACTTTTATTGTTTACTCTTATGTGTGGATATTACATACTTGGGACTCGACACCAATTCTAATTTAAAATTGCTGAAATATTTTTTTTTATTTTATATTTTCTGCTAATAGTTTATGCAAAACTCGGTGATTTTTTTCTCACTCTTTTACTGGGAAATTTAAATAAATTTTGTATGGGCTTTTATGTGGGTTATGTATATTTATATGTACTTATGTATATGTATTTTTTTTGCACAACTATATAGATGTGTGAGATCGCTCGGGGCTCGCCTTCTATGCCTTTCTATGTCATCTAGCGTTGAGTGTTTGTCCTCTGCCACAGCCGGGTACATATCCTCCCTACATAGTGATTTGCTTTCGGTCTCTCTTCTCTCCCTTTTCTCGCCGCTGTTGCCGTGCCTGCATTTCGGTAGATTAATTACTTTGTTGCTGATCATAACTCACGTACCTTTTGTTTACTTTCTTGTTACTTATATAGCTGATTCTGTCTAGTTACCTGCCCAAGCAGTAAAATGATAATTTCCTGTATAATATTTTATTTATTTTCTTTTGCCTATCATTGATGCGTTAGTAATCTTCTACTAAATAATAATATGACATTTTCTATAGCTCATGTTAATATACGTTCTTTGGTTTCCAAATTTGCAAACTTTAAGAATATGTTGGAATTGAATAAATACAGTGCATGTTGCATAAGCGAGACATGGCTTTCCCCGGAGTTTGATGAGACATTAGTACAGATCGAGGGCTATAATTTCCATCACTTGCCTCGGCCTACTAGGGGTGGCGGTGTTGGCATTTACTTGAGAGACCGTTACCGGTTTTCGGTCATCGTGGAGGAGATTTGCGAGTCTATAGAGTATATTTGGTTGCGGTTATCTTTTGATAGTACCAATATTGTGGTTGGAGTTGTTTACCGCCCTAATGGCAATTTTGCTCATTTTATGAACAAAATAGATGAATGTCTTGCCATGGTCGCGCCTGCATCTGAACATATTTTCTGTCTGGGCGACTTTAATATCGATGGTTTAAGCAATAATAGTAATCTTTATGATCGATTTATCACTGCCATAGAAATTCATAGTCTAAAACAAATTATTACAGTGCCTACTAGAATTACTGCACACTCCTCCACGATGATCGATCTGGTGGTGGTATCTGATGATGCAGAGATAGTTGATTCGGGAGTTGTAATGTATCACGACTTGGCTGATCATGCCTTAGTGTATTGTTGTTGTAACTTGGATGCGCCCCCGTCTGTGCCTGTGGTCAGAACATACAGAAACTTTCGAAATTTTAATCGTGACTTATTTTATTATGACCTTAGTTCAGTGCCTTGGTTTGCAATTTATGATTTGTGGGATGTAAATGATAAGGTTGCATTCTTTAATGAAAATTTAATCAATATTTTTGATATACATGCACCTTTCATTACACGCTCTTTCAATAGACCTAGTGAACCATGGTATACTGACACACTTAGGGCAATTAAGATTCGCAGAAATAAGGCTCACAAAAAGTTTAAACGCACCTCTCTATTAACTGATTGGGAGCATTATAGAGATCTACGCAATTACCACACATTTGCTGTCAGACAAGAGAAGAAGCAATATTTAAATCATATTGCTTCTGCTCAAGATCCTAAAAGCATATGGTCTAATCTGCCTTCCTTATATTTCTAAATTATTTTCAACTATTGCATTCTTAATAATAGTTTTTCCTAGCGCTGAAAGATTGCTAATGGCGTTTCGATACCTAAATGTTAAAATCCATCTGGGCTTTCTGATTAAATATCAATAACTATTCTTCCTGTTCTAGCAAAAATTTTAAAAAGCTTTCATGCTACCAACTTCGACGTTCATCTCAAATTAACATTATTCCAAATTCTCAGTCTGGTTTTCGTAAGCGGCACGTTGTGCCACTGCATTAATTAATATTGTTGATGATTTTTTCGTCGTCTCGACTCCTGTCACGTTGCTGCTTTTGAGCTTCTGGGCTACTCCAAGACCTTTGACTCTATAAACCTCACTTGATTTTCTCTATTTTATGTTACATTGGTGTTGGACGTGGTGCTGTCGTACTTTTTCAGCCATAATTTACGTAATCAGCCGCAGAGTGTTACTGTATCTGGTGTTTATTCAATTTTATTTAGTGTTCGATCGGACGTGCTTCAAGGTTTTATTTTTGGACCTCTTCCACCTTTTCAAAGCTAATTAAGCACAGTAAATTGCACATGTACGTTGATGACACAGATATATCAAACATTTGACCCGGATACGTTGCTTCCAGCAGTAGTTTGATCGAAGCATCGGATATGCACGGCTTAACCATTAATACCAATAAGTAGCGAGATATAATTTTTGTGAATCACCGTAATCCGTGAATATCTCAAGTATAATATTAAAATTAAAGTTCAGAATACGATTTTTTCTTTGGAAGTTTATGTTAAGAAACGCATTTTTGCTCCTGTTTTAAGTCAACATTTAAAATTGTTACTTTTTGATTATTTCGCTCTTACACGTCTAAACTATTGCGAAACACTGTACAACTCTTGTTTGGATTCCGTAGACATTCGGCCAGTTCAGTTCTTCAAAATGCTTGCTTGCCGATTTCTTATTGCCTCGTTGCTCGTAATCATGTATCTAATGCTCTTAGGGACTCTGGCTGGCTGTGCATGCGCGACCCCCGCCTTCTTCCTTTTATCAATATGTATCATGGTATTAACACCAGTGGAACGCCTACATATCTTTTTAATAAAATAGAGTTAATGGGTGCAGCCCATACAGTGGGCATTTGTCATAAATGTACCAAATCTATATCTAAGCACGAGAACGAGTTTTTCTAAAGGTCGTTTTGATACTCTGTCGCTAATTTTTATAGCAAGGTTGTGTTTGAGTAACATTGTTGACGATTTGATCGGTAACTAAGCATTATTAAATTTCACTCTGTTTATTGTGTTTCCTGTCTGTATGTGCGATTTTGCTGTCGTTTTGTTGATTCCTGTGCTTGAATGTGGGGACAATGGGATGGTGTACCAGATGACTGTCGGTCAATCTGCCTACACTCTTCTCTTGAGCTGAGCTGCATGGTTGCTGAATGTCGATATTTATAGTTTCTTATATTTTGTTTTTGCTTATGTGACCTATGGCTTGTATCAATAAAACGATGAATGTATATATTAATAAGCTTTTTGAACTGCAAATCATAGTAAAAAATAACTCTGAGGTTCCTTTAAGTGCCATATATAGGTAACGGCTTCCCATTAACTCTAATGCTGAGCTAAAGGGTAACTTCAATGCTTGCCAAAAATTACAACAGCACACTTTGTTGCATTTCACTTTAAATAATGTGTACTTAGTCCAACATCAAGGCTTTGAAGATTAGAATTAAAATAACCTCTCCAATAAGTTTCTGTGCTAGACGGTATTTTAGACTAAGAAGATGGCAGGATGTTTACAACTACTGTATCACATGACACACTTATTAATATGCTATACTTATGAATGTGTATGACCTGATGCGTATTAAATAAATAAAAAATAAATAAATATGTTATGAAAATGTAGGGATCTGCTATAAGCTAGTGATCAAGGCCACGGTAAGTCAATGTTCATTAGTTATTACCAAATCCCGGTTCTGGAGTCATCCAATATCAATTACTTTATTTATTAAATTTTCATTCCTATATTTTAATTTTTATTAAGTCTAATTGTTAGAACGGTTTCTTACTATTATACTTTCTGAGCTGACTTATTATCTTTATTCCCTCTTAATATTTTAGTGCCTTCGATATTGACTGCAACAAATTACCAAAGCGCTTCTACCAAACTATTACAATCGTAGTTGGCTGTCACATTTGTTTGAACGGTGCACGGGTTTCTCTATAAATTTTAATGAGTTGCATTCTTTACATCGAAGAAAATCCATAACCGTACACTACCTTGGAATATAAGAGGCTTTAACTTACCTAGCAACATGATAACGACATCATCTTGAGCGTATTCTCTTATTTCTCCAAGCCAAGCTCGAATATTGTCAAAGCTAGTTTTATTAGTTACATCATAAAGCAGAAGTAAGGCTGGAACAAAAATAAAATCAAATCAAAATACCGTCTTTGCTTTGTTATTTACCTGTTAAAAAGAAAATTGAAATTAATAGACTTTGATATAACAGTCATAAAAAGGAAGCGGTTCTTCCAATGTTTTCTACATTTTTTCCCTTAAATTCTGTACTGCCATCTTACCTTTGTAGATATCTATTTTTTACTTCACTTACTCATTTTCCCACATCGAAAAAATGGTTTAATTTTGTTTGATAGCGGCTGCTGCATGTCTCACCGACGACACATAATTTGGGTTTATTTATTTTGTATATTTCTTTATTTTCCGGGGAAGCTTTATACATTATTTTTTTTTCCGTTTCAAGTTTTAATTATATGTCATTCGTGAAT
>JAUIMV010000064.1:0-11172 GCA_033557775.1 Berosus sp. SLE1611
TATATATATATATATATATATATATATATATATATATATATATATATATATATATATATATATATATATGAGCCGTATTTTCTCGTAACAGTGCTCGGAAATTGTAAACAAATTGTTTGCAACTTAGGAACCACTTCCAAGTATACCAAAGCATTTCAAGTTATACCCATACTACGTAGGAAAGGATACTGTGTGCAAATTCTTGTACAAAGGATACTAAAACTGTATTTAACTCTCATACTGTGGCAGTTGTGGCGGAACTTTCACTGATATAACAAAGTTTTTCTTTTGTTGTTCCATTTACTGATCTCGGTCTACAGTTATTGTTGTTTCTACTGCTACCTTGTTAACTAAGCTGGAATTATTTTTCCTGCCATAAGGCGTCTGTTCAAGACATAATACAAATCGTCTGTAGCCAGAAATGAAATCTTTTATTAAATGGATCTTATTCTACAAATGGTTTGTCCTTAAGTAACAATAGTATAGCGGTTATGTTTTATTGGTAGCCCAATGATGAAAGAGCTTACTGTTGTACGTTTGATAAAATGCATTACGTTGTCTCAAGTGAACTTACCAGCTTCAATGAAAATGTCTATAATTGCTCAGCTGTAATAATTGTGGAGCATTCCGATATTTTCTATTTAGTCTTGTAAGTTATTAAATTTTGAAAAGTTTCGAGGCTACTGTAATTTTATTTTCATGTTTGTTTACAAAATCTGAGTAAGCTTGTTTTTCTTAAAGCAAATATAAGAAAAACATATGGTGCGAATGTAAGGAAAAAATATTGTTGAAAAAGTAGGTTATGCTGAGGTGCTTCAAAGAATAAACAGAATATTGAGTTATTTGCTACACGTGAATGCACTCAAAAATAACAAAGTTAATGAACAAAATGTCCCTCAGCGTTTGGAAGGCTTAGTTAGTAGGGCAATAATAACTTTAAGGGCGTTCAGGAATCTCTTTCATTGCAGGAGGCAAGGACCTACGGAGTTATTGACACCGATCGCACTTAGGACACTCCGCTCTTGTGGGGCCTACTGTTTAAGAGAAAACGAGGTCATCCTGGCTCAGGCCCATCACCTGCAAGGGTAGCAGTCGATCGAGCCTTGAAATGTAGGTCACAGGATGCAAGTTGCACGAGGGACTACTTTTGGGTCATTCACCCAGCTGGTCCGGGTTTGACACAAACAAACGGTACCTCCAAGAAATATATATAGTGGATAAAATTACATTTGGATAAACCCAAGAGGATTTTTTTAGTGAATTTAATTGGATTTATATATTTCTTGTCCCATGTACTCCATACACGTTATAGCCAAATGTACACTGGGCTGAAAATAAAAATTGTCCTTCATTAGAGTATTAAACAAGTAAAAATTATATAAAAATATGTGTTAATTGTTAAATAAATGGCAACACAGGATTTTGGTTTGATTTCTTGGGTATAACCAAGACGTAGGTTGGTTCTTATTTTGATAGCTCTTGTATGCAAATTCTCGGATGTCAATTTCATGATTCATCTAGGCCCGCAACATGAGGTTTTTCCCTAAATCATATTGAATAAGTATATACAACTATCAATTAGTGTGGCTGTTGATTACAGACAAATTCTCTTTCGGTGTTGTTTAAAGGTCAGTAACGCTAAATCTACCGTTCACGCTACCGAAATCTGATTTAATTTGATAAATATTTATGCTGCCTAATTTAAGCTAATGATTGCTTGTTTAAATCCTTTTACACCAGTTTTACATGTATTCCTTGCATATATCTATTAAATAAATAATATAATTATTATTATTTTCTTTTTGCTTCTTTCGTTCCCCTGTTTTTCTTCACTTCGTTAAAGGCGCAATAGATAGAATTGGTAGCGTCTGAAAAAAATATAACAAAAACTGTATTCCATTCATCTGCAAAATGATTAGATATGGTTTATTAAGAATTGAAAAGATCGAAGCCCTATAACATCTGAAGGTGTTTATCAAATTCCTTGTTCCTGTTAAAAAAAGTTTATGTACGTCAATCTAACAAAGCGTCTACTCGTATTAAAGAACATCGGACACAGATGCGTCTTCTACAAATTTCTAATTCCGCTGTCGCCATACATGTTGATCAAACTGGCCATGAAGTAAATTTTAAGGTCATTGTTTTCACAACCGCATTGTTGACTTGTTAAGAAACATTCATAACTACATTTATGTTATGGCCTACAGCCAACTTGAAAAAATATCAGTAAATGTGCATCTGATCTGTGTTTGTGTTTTTTAAAGAAAATATGGTGTAAATTTTGAGTAAAAAAATAAGTCTGTAAATCACGTTTTTTTTGCTTTTTTTCGAAGTATAAAGAAATTTGTTTTTTAATTTTTTCTTCTAAATAGATTTCTGGGCAAGAAATTTATGTTTTTTATATAATATATTTATTAATAAAATCCCTGTAACTTTCTTAGAGCGATTTTATCAATAAAAATTTACATATTTACTGATATTTTTTCAAATTGGTTTTAGGCCACAGGCGGCGAAAAATAAAAATTTGGCTTTGGTCTGTCGAGTGCAGACAACTTGGAAACAATGGACCCGAAAAGGTCATTTTATTGGGGGGGGCATACAATTGGGTTTCATATAAGGATGCTGTCTAGTAGGCGATGTAACTGTACCAAAATTAGGTATATTTAAATCTCAACTTGTCCTTTATTCATTTTTTGCGTCATGATTTCAGTGTCTTACTATTTAGTGTTACGAACATCGTATGTTCGTTTTTGTTCCTATAAGAAAACGCGGGTTTTGCACGAAATTTACGCATTGTTACAACAAAGAATCCGTCTGTGTTTTTGCATTCGATACTTGAAACAAATACTCGCGCAAGAGCTTTCTAAATATGGTCATTAATTCATATTTTACACCACTTTTTTAATGCATTATGTTACCTCTTGTAAATGTTTTATGTAACATTTTTATGCATGTAGTGAATAAAAGCCATAAAAGATTTAAAATGTACACAGTATTATGGATGTACTAATGCAATCTTTTAGTGGTTCATATTCACATACCGATAACCGATCTCAGGTAGATTTTCCTTTCTCGTACCCATTTTATGGCCCCTATTGTCAACATTTCTATTCAAGTAAGTTGTTCGCACAGGGCAGACCAAAGCCTCAAATATCTATATTACTTTCAGACTGTATTCATCAAGTCTATAAGACTACAGTCGTGTAGTTAAGTTTTCACTAACAACCTTTTTTTGTGTAAATTACCGAAAGGTTCATGACTGAAAATAAGCAAATCCAATTTCCATTATATTAAACGCTTCACTTCAATTCTTTTACAATACCAACCAAAAAACTGCACTTGAATAACTTATAAAATAAACAAGGCAACAACGTATGCCCACCTACAGCTGAAAAAGCCCACTTCACTTCATCAACCACCACAAAAACCCTCAGAGCTACTGCCAAAGTAAGGTCGACTAATGCATTCATTCAAAATCACAACAGGTAACCACTTAAACTGAAACTAAATCACAATCTATCTTCATTAAGCGGTCTTAATTTATTTACAAAAGAAACACCCACATATATAATTATTAAGTTCGATAATATCAAAGCTATAATTTTAGTATAAATATTAAAGTAGCAATCGGTAATCATCGCGTGCGCTCGTATCAATGCCATCTCGATTCTGGAGCCGTTTCAGCAGCGCCCGGCCTGAAAACAGCAGTTCAGCTGTGCGAACTCCGGAGTTGATGTCATAGCACGCTTGATGTTAAAGTGAGATCGCGGATTCCTATTATTTTTTAGTTTTAGAAGATAATATGGCGCTCGCGTCAATATAGGTCCATAAATATAGAAAAAAATAATAGATTAGCGCATATAAAGATTGCATTAATTACTGAGAACATTATTGACTTTTTTTGAAGGACTTGTTGATCATTAACTACCTGTTAACCTGTTTCGTTTTATATCTGGAAATAAACTAATTGGGAAATTTTTAAAGTTTAAGTAAACTACAGTTATTTAAAGGTAAGATTGATTGATGTATAGTTCAATGTTTAAAAGAAATGTTGGAGGTACACCGCGACAAAAATTGAGTTGTTTTTTATTTTCAGTTTGTTGTGTTAGTGTGTTTATCTTCATTTTATTACGACTGATAAAAATAGTCAATAAAGTAAATATGTTGCCTGCAACGGTTCACTGGCTTAACAGCACCGTCTTTTATTTTCAAGAAAATAAAACTTGATTTTTTTGTTTTCGTTACAGTAACAAGGGTGTTGTCACATAAAAATTTTAGTTTATTTCCTATTAGTTTTTTAATATTTTTTTACATAGCGATGATATTATAAAATGCGTTTAAATCTTATTAATGTAGAAATAAACCTCGAATTTTAATATATTATATTTTTAAAAATTCAGAGGTATGTTAATTGGAATTCTGTTTCCAAAGAAAATATTTATGTTTTTTTTCTGGGATGTCTAAGCGGCCGCCATTTTGAAATATCCCCTAGGTTATTTACACTGGTTCGTCGAACCCTTCCGTCAGGTTGCGTTTTGGGATTAGTTTGTTTTTCTTCGTTTACACTGTCTGCATTTTCAGTTATTTTTTTGTGAAGTATATTGTTTTACGTACGTACACATAGTTTAGGCGTTAATAAAAAAGTATATATCAATTTCACTGGAATGCAACATACAAAAAGATGAACATGATAGACAAACCGCTAAACATTAAAAACAATTAATCAATACGCGTCACTCCTAACTAAAATTTAAAAAAAAATAATCGTTTAAATGCAGCTACTAGAACCAATGTTCTGTATTGCTCTGGGAAATTGTTGGAAAGTGAATTTTCCCTCAATTACTGATATTTTTCCTCCAAAACTGGTGTGTCATGTTCGACGAAGTGGTATGTAATATTTTTATTTCATTTGTAATTAAGATTATAGTTTATTCTGTTTTGCCAAACTTATATTCAGTGAAATTTTGTAAACAAGGGTAGATGCGACTAAGATTAGATGATTAATTTCCTCTTTACTTTTAAAAACATACAAAATTATACCAAAAACGTATTTATAAGCAACAATAAAGTATACCGTCCGCACTCTCAGAACATGCTATATCTAAAATCTAAAAATTAAAAGCGTATCGAATATATGTACATATGCCATGTTATTATGTTTTCCAATGAAATTTCAAATTATGTTCTTGCAGGCCGTGGCTTTGGTGGGTATAGATACTCGTTTAATATATGTGGTATGCACCTTTTTATTACTAACTATTACTTGCGGTGAGCCTACTCGTTGAGCAGTTTATTGGTTATCGCACTCGAGAGCGCACAATTCTTGCTTTCGATACAATTTCTGTTGTTTTATGTAGGTATACAGTGAGCGGCAGAAAGTCCGCATCATCTGGGAACAATTTTTATTATTGACTTTAGAGAAAAGTTATATTTAGAAAAAAAAAACTTTATATAAGCAAATCAAAAATATCGAGTCGCTATAGGTTAGGAAGTAGCTCGCAAAAATTTGAATGTAGGCATAAAGGTAAACTACCTCTATTTATCAAAATTCACTAAAATGTTAAGAGAAAATGTTGATTAAAATCATTCAAAATTTTATTGCAGAATATGAAGTTTCGCAGAGAAATTCCGTAAAATGGAAATCATTGTTTTTCATAGCCACCAATTTATACTAGGTATATAGTAAATTTACAAATATTTGGATAACTCATATAATTTAATAAGAGTTATTGAAATTTTTAACTTACTTTTTTAAAACTGGGTCATGTTAAAGCGCACAAAACAATAAAATGTCCATCAGTGGTATAATTTCTCAAAATTTTTAAATTAAATTGAATATGTGCATGTTAAGTAAAGGCATCAATAATTTTAATTAGACAACAAGGTGTTACCTTGTTCAGTTTTATTATAAAAATTATTTCTGGGGGGAGTTTTTGAGACAAATTTGTCGGATCTACCCTAACTTTTCCTTTTTACAAAACTGCTTTGAAGTATATGGAGGTCTGCGACACCAAAGTCTTCAATGTACCAATGATAAAAATAATTTCCGTTTAAATTTTTTATAATTTACTATTATTTCTTATTTCTGTTGGCATATGGGGGAGAAAATGTTAAAAATTTAAATTTAATGAGTATTACAATATTTGTTTTCAAAATAGAGGATACTTTAAAAAAAATCCGTAAAATATTTTTTACGGAATTTTTCTGCGAAACTTCATATTCTGCAATAAAATGTGATGCTAAACAATTTTTTTATTAACATTTTAGTGAATTTTGATAAATAGAGTTAGTTTACTCTAATGCTTACATTCAAATTTCGCGCGTCATAACTCTTAAAATCCAACCTTCAAGGAAAAGTAAGAGAGCACCTTAAAGGAGAGGGATGCCATGGCTCAAGAATCTGAGGACATGGTCACGGTAACAGTGTCGCGAGTTCGATGGCTTTCCTCCATTTAAAAAAATGCGGTGTCGGTCACAGTCGCGGTAAAAGTGTCGCGAATTCGATAGTTTTTCCCATCTCAAAAAATGCCCAGTTTTCACTTCAAAATGGATATCGACAAAGACTCAATCCTATACAATAAAAAGAAAATCCAGACAAATATAAAGTACGACAAAAGACAATTAAAAGAAAACTTAAAGAAACAAAATAGAAATGGATGTCAGAGAAATGCAGGGTAAAGAACTAGAGGCCAAGCATGCCCACTTCAATACGTATAAAAAAGTCAAACTATTTGCTGGATAATATAATAAGAGGAATCCTAAAACCTTAACGAACTCCTTGGCAAAAATACGGAGCTGCGAAGCCCTTGACAGCTGGGGAAAGAAATCAAGACGTACAAGACTAGACGAGAACTTCTTTTCAACGTAAAATTTAAAAAGCTAGCCATCTGGGCCATATTTTGAGAGGAGATAGATACCGCATTCTTCAACTGATCATGAAGGTAAAGATAGAGGACTAACGAGATGTGGACAGAAGACAAGACTACTGAGTACAAACTGCGTCGAAAATGTTGAATATTCTAACGTTTCATCCGCTGTTGCAATTCCTTTCTTTGCTTCTTTAAGAACAGATCTCCATGAAGACGTCCCTTGCAACAATGGACGAATCGTTGAATTTACAGAATTATCGATGCAGTTTGTACCCAGAAACGAAGAAATTATTGTAAGCTACTGAATTTGAAATATCCGTGATTACACGAGAATACAGTGTGCAAAAGAGCTCTCCTGCTTTTGACTAACAGAGAAAGGAGAAGAGCTCGCAATTGTGATTGCTAACATAAGAGTGACTTGACACAGCACAGCAAGAAGAACATTTTATTGGTTAAAGAGGATAAATATATAAAAGTCTTAAATCTTGGTGAATAGTTAACAATTTGGTCGAAGCTTATATCATGAAACTTCACTTTAAGAAATTGGAGAAGATCTTAAATGTGCTGCTGAAATTGCTGATACACATGCTTTTGTATTGGAACTATCAAAATCTACTGCCGCTTCATTTTGTTGTTAAAGAGGTGTTAGATTTTTCAGCTGATTTTAAAGAATTTTTCTACCAGTTTAAAGTCAGGGGTGTACAAAATTGCTACTTTAATAGGGAATAAATCTATCCACATGGACTATATGTATCTGTCTACACATAAATTCGTTATGTGGATCTCTATCTATTCTCATTTATGTTTTCCGCAGCCGTTTATGATTATTCAGGTTCTTCTGGGAGTATGCCGAAAGTACGATATTAATGTATTAGTATGATATATGGAAGTGGGAAATGAGATCCTAGAGTACATTAGCTATCTGAACCTGATTAGTAGAGCGTGCAAAAAATCGGCTAATTTTACAAGCTGATTGTGTTTTTCACAAACCTATATCATAAATCATACATAATGAAGTACCTATATAAAAAAATATTGCTTTATATTTGTATAACATTTTTTAACATATTTTAATTTTACTTTTCTTTTTAGGCACAAGGATCGGATCCGAGAGCGTAACTCCAAAAAGAGGCGGGACGAATCATCAGCGAGGAAAAAGAGCGAAGACGCTTCCGCGGGAGGGGCCCTTTCATCAGCCATGACAATAATCCAAAGGTTTCGAGGATCACGAGACGATGACGGCAGCCACCTTTATTCCAAAACCAGATCATCATCACTAGAGAGCAACGCATCCTTGCACCACGATGCCAACGAAATTTCCAGAGTACTTAGGCTAACAGAAGAATCTCAAGGCATTGACAGGCGGAAATCTACGCCGTACGTCTTGGATAACAGCGGTATAATAACTGCAAGCTTGACAATTCCTGTGCAAACCAATCAAGGGATTTCTTCACTGAATGTTGACGATGATATTCCGTATATTGAGGATGGAAGTAGTTATTGTGATGGTACGAAACAGCAGATGACGATCGGGCTAGTGAGGACACCGACAGCGCCACCTAGGAGACGATTGAGGTCCATGAGTGGCAGCGATTCGTCGCAAGGCTCCGCGGTGCAGGCAATAACTGGTAGTATATCGCTTGTACAGGGAGGCTATGACTCCGCTATAGGTTCTTCGGTTACATATAGCAGTCCACCCCACAACACAACGCCATCCTCCATTAATAGCAGTATTGCCGATGCTGGTATGTTAAGCTCGCCTCCTTCTTGGGCGTCAACACCACCAACATCACCTGACAGTGTTAATACTTCAGTCAACTACATACCTGACGATGTTGCAACTCCAACTTCCACGAAAGTAATCGTCGCACAAAGCAAGACGTTTCAAAAGGGTACGGGCGTGAAGGACGCCCCGATCCTCCAGAAAGTCTCGTTTACGTCAACATCTGAAATACAGCAAAGGAGAAGGCCGTCAACGACGCAAAAACCATCAGCAGACGTCCAAAAAAGCCCCAGTACACCCGCTTTTGCTGAAACTGTTAAAGCTGAACGGTTCACGCCCAGTATCACCAGCATAGGGAATGCAGTTCTGCGCTCGAAAACAGCCGATTTCGAACGCATGACTAAAGCGGAGAGTAAGACAAAAACAACTACTACCACAACAACGGTCAGCACCGAAAAGAAGAAATATACCAAGCGAAGGTATACGGATTCGCGACACCAGACACGGCATATTCCAGATTCAGAATCTTTAGAAGCCACCAATAGTGCGCAGGTGAAGAAAGAAGAAAAATCAAGCACCGCCCAGGCTCCCGTTTACAAACGGCGGGAGCTCATATCCAGCGTACCGACAAAGTGACAGTACGCGTAGTGTAAACACACCTTAATCTCTAAATTAATAACAACTTCATTCCAAAAATACAAGGCGCTTCGATAATGAATCTTGAAGAAAAAATAAATAAATAAAAATACTGGTTTGTGTGTTCCAGATTGAAACTATTCAAAAAAGATTGCGCACGTTATGAGGGCCACTGAGAACAGTATGTATTGAAATTAATGCAGAACTACTGCTTTCTCAATAAGTTTGAAATTTGTAAACAAGCCAATATTTCTTCAAATTGATAAAAGAAGCCCTCTGTGTTTTTACCAACAAAATTTTTGCAGTCTTTGTCTCTAAGACAAGCTCTTCTAAATACTGCTGCATATACAAAAAGCGTACCATGTTACGATACTAGAATCATTAAAAAACCTGCAGCCCCTCGAACAGCATTGCAGGTGAACCAGATTGGTCCTTCATCCCCGCATTCAAAATCTTCAAACCACTATTGTGTTTAAACGTGGTGAGATCAGACCAAACGTCACAAATTTTATTCGGAAGAAGTTAAATGAATAGCAATAAGTATGTCTATTCAGACGAAAATCGTATCTTTCCTAACAAGAAAACTGCTACTGTTTTCTTGCAGATGAATCATGAGTATGTACTAAATATTTGAAGGATGTGTTCGATTGCTTCTTCGGTTTTTCTTGAAGAAGGTCTTATTGGTGATACGTGTGAATTATTATTATTATTTAAATACACATAATGACCTAAGATATTATAATTATGTAAATTACTAAATAAAAATAAAGTCTAGTCCGTATAGAACCAAATTTAAGATATTGTTAACTATTTTGTAAGTCCATATGCATGCTATTACTTTATTCGAAATAAAACTTTAGTGTGTTTAATGTCTTTAATTGTTTTTTTTATTTACAGCAACCTTTTTTATTTATATTTCAGAAAAAAGAAATGATACTTTAGGTTGTTCATAGATGATATAATCAGAAAGGACCTGAGAAACTTGAAAGTTTTGTGCCAGACTGCATTACATACGCTGAAATAAGATCACATACATGCAAAGTTTATACAAATTGCAATGGACATCCATAATAAAATTGTAGACATGGATAAGCAAGACATTTTATTTATAATGGCAGAGGCAAATGACGTAGCGAAAACTCCTGTCCATGAATTTGGGGAACAATTGGTTAGACTAATGAATGCCACCTCTCATACAAATGTTCTGATAAACACCATTCCACGTAGAAGATGGGACATAGAGCATGATAAAGCAATCCAGATGTATAATGATTCAATATACTCAACCTACAGACCTAAAAATACAAAATAATATTACCATAATATGCATTCTTGTTTTATAAAACACATATGTAGTTTCTGCTGGCATAGAAATAATGTGCAGACAGATTCTTATTTATGATCACAATCTGCAACAAATTATGTGGTTCGATGATACCTCCAAAAGTCTAAAATCATATACTTTAAAGACAGTTACTCCGTACCTTACCTTACCATATGATGTATAGAAAAGTTGGATCTGGACTCGCAAACTTACTTTTCAGAAGCTGCATCTATTATAGCAATGACATGTACGTCGATAGTTTTTTTATTGGATTTGAATAAAAAAATTAAACCGCATGTTTACCCCTACGAAATTGGAACTAAAATGAGATATTTTTAAATACAATACGCAAGGAGAATGTTCCATACTTAGATCTGTTTTTAGTGAAGTCCAAAACTTTGGGCGTTTAATATGTCACCAAAGCAGGTTATTTAACTTTTCGCATAGAAAAACTTTCCTCCAAGTCACAATTTTCGAAGAGTACAATTCTTTCCGATGTTTCTAAATTATATATAATTATTATATTATTACTTACAAGTCTAGTAGCGCTCTTTTTCTTTTTAAGCTGGTTTCAAAGGTTTCCAGGTCGTTGACTAAACCAGCTAAATAATTTTATATGT
>JAUIMV010000065.1:0-11153 GCA_033557775.1 Berosus sp. SLE1611
ACTATCAAAGAATATTTCCGATTTACTAAACTACTAATATATTTGTAGAATCCTGTTATATACTTATTAGTAGTTTAGTAAATCGGAAATATTCTTTGATAGTAGATGTAGTATTTCTGCACGTATATCTCTAATAGACTATCACTTTTACTGCCATGGTACTTCTATCTGGCTGCACATAGCTGTTTATGCTCCTCACGGTGATTTTCCTGCTTAAGAATTCAGCTCTATTGAGGCATCTTACTTTTGCTTCTCTGGTTTCCGGCAAACGGCAATTTGAATGTCATTTAGAGCAGTAAGTAACCTTGAATTCCAAAGTAAGTAGCTGAAATCAATAATCCTTTCAAGTGAAGGTTTGATCTTGCTTGTTCTCTCTGGATAACAGTACGCGTGGGGGTATATTAACACGATGTCAGGATGCTGAAATTAATGGCATGTTACAAGATAGCTTATTTCACTGGAAAGGGAGTACATTATAATGTTTCTACATCAGGCTTTCATCCTGAAATCTGACTACCCATTCTTTGTTGCTGCTTGAGTGATGTGTGCTACGTTTTGTTTTCAAACACAGTGTAATAAAACCCCGTTTGTGGTTTGGATAACTCCGCTACAGGGAATGTATTCTTAAAAATAAAATGTTCTTGTTCATGAGCTTAAATAAATTAAAATTTTCGTTGGATTTTAAGATACCGTTACAACGTCTTAGTAAAAAATAGCTTTGAAAATCAAAATTACGTCAGGGAAAAATGTTGTACAAACACCAAATCCCCACGTTTAATTGATGTAGTGCAGACATTAAATTTAAAAGGTACGTTTTTGATGGTCACATGTAAAACATCTTTGTCATGTTAATTTATAAATTTCCTTATATTGCAAAGCAAGGGAGATTTTTTAATATGTTTAACATAGAGTTGTCTTTGTCTGCGCTTATTTTATCTTTCTAACGTTCCACGGGATCACTTCCTGTCAAAATTAATAACAGGTACTTTACTTAACTCAGCGTTTTTGATATGTGTATTAAGACAATATTAAGACAGACAGAACTTTTATCAATTTCTAGGGATTTTCTCAGCTGTTGTTTTTGCTTATAAGGTTGTTCGATCTTAGAAATCTAGCGTATTCAAAATTGCTGCTTTGTCCTGTATCCACAGCCTGTAGTGTACACATCTGTAGTGTACACATCTTAGAAATCTAGCGTGTTCAAAATTGCTGCTTTGTCCTGTATCCACAGCCTGTAGTGTACACATCGAAGTGGTAGTGGGTTTTCTTATAGCTAATTCCTGTCCTGTCCTGACATGTCTGAGACTCTTATGTTTGATTTGTTCTAAATTTAGGTATTATCGTTGCTCCAGATTAAAAATTTCTTATTAACATAGCATAACAAAATACAAGCACTTGCCTAAACAAGATTTTAGACGAAGATTTCCTCAGATAATTCTAAGCTAAATGACTGTTCTGTTTTATAAGATAAACGCTAAAACAAAATTTCCAGTGTTTCTAACCTTAACTAGCTTTGTAAACCATTTACGTTCTAAATCGGTAAATTGACTAATTTGTTGAAATTATATGGCAATGAACAGACATAATATAAGCTAAACATTATTTTTCAGTATTTTTGTATGGTTTTAGATTAAAACAACATTGGCCTCTAATCATTTCATTTCTAAAAAAAGGTTAAAACTTTACTTTCGTTTTAAACTATTCTTCAATAGTACAATTCTAGTGCTGTTATACGTTATAGGTACCTGTTATGTGTATTTCTTTCTTACATTTGCCAGCAACGCGCTAAGAGCTACTTTTGGCTTCTGATAATAAAAATAACCTTACGTGGCAATGCTAGACTTGAACTTAGTTACTAAAAATAGATTAAACTTGACACTGGCATACACTTTTTACTTAAAGTATATAGCTGATGAATGTGTGCAAGCATCTTTTCTGAAAACTATATATCTGTAAAATGGTAACAACAAAAATATCTTAAAAAAGTAAAAGAAAAACAGTATAAAACTTCCATAAGCTTCTAAAAAGTGTTGAATAGAGTCTAAAGAGAAACTCACACGTATAAGAAATAAAACACCAGCCAGTTTTTAAAACTGTTGCTGTGGGAGTGTAATCATATTTTCTAAATGGAAAGGTCAGTAGAAATATTGCACAATTTTTGAGTTGTCTAGGAAAATAATTATTGTCGAAATACTCTCTAGCGTACTTAAACAACTAAAATATCTCTGAGTTTAAAGTGAATTATAAAGATAACTCTAGCCTGCCCGCTTTCTCGTTAAATTTCCGCAGCAAAAACACAACTTCCAACTCAACTTTTGGGAGTTGCAGAGTCGATTGGCGAGGCTGGTTTGAAAAGTCGTCAACAAAAACAGGAAAAAAAGTAACCTTAATTTATCGGCTGGGTAAAAACTTTCAGCAAGCCAGAGTTACTAGCTGTATACTGCCACCAGATAAAGCTATAAATTAATTTTAAAGTTACATAACTTTGAGAACTAGAAAATAGAGAATTTATTTTTAGAAACGTGAGGTCAGTTTTAGTAACGCACTAATAATTACTTTTTCTGAATTATTAAAGGGCTTGAAATTCACACGTAAATACAATACATACACTTTAAAAGATATGATATGTGATTAATAATTTAGGCTTCAGTGGGTAACAAAGGTATTGTCTGCGTTTCCGGATGGCACTCTCGTCTTAAAATTGTTGAATGTCGACGTTTCGCCCATCGTTACAGATGACATCTTCCGGAAGTTATTCCTCGGAAGAAAGTTAAAAAAAAAACCCTAACATTCTCGCAGAACAGAATATAAAACCTCGTATCAAAGGGTAGTTAGTTAGGGTTCAAACAAATTGTTAAGTGCGCATCTAATTCGTAAACAAGCTTGAAGTTTTCGAAGTCAAAATCAAAATAGCAAAAACACGTTAAGCTAATTTCTATAGGCTGAAGAGATTTACCGAAGACCGTTGCAGTCACAACGACTTGCCTGGCATTATTATAAGACAATACTTATATCCTCTTTGAGATAATTACCTGTTATCTCTAACGAAGCATAAAAGCCTTAGAGTTATAGATTTTTATTTATTTACGATAGCCATAAATAACCTGTCCAGAATTTTGGAACACACAATGCCAAACTCTACTTAAATAATCCCCTCATCTCTATTTCAGTTAAATTCTTTTGGCTTATAGATCTCTATCGATTCAAGAAATTTGCGTGAAAAATACCTAGGGTTTCTGAAGATAACACGACAACTTTCAAAACCTATTTGATGATCTGTTTCAAACCTATGTGCAGCTAAAGCTGATTCATTTATACGAGCTAAGCGGATGTCACGTTCATGTTCTTTCAAACGCGTGGAAATACACCTCATTGTCTTGCCTATATAAATCTTTGGACAGTCATTACAAGGAATTGCGTAAACACCTTCAACTTGTAGCGGGGAGGTGTCTTTGGTCGAAGGTAAGACATTTTATTTATAGTGGCGAAGACAGTCGTCGAATTACCTTTATACCTTTCGTTCACAATATTATGGAGAAAATATCGAGAATTCTCATTTTAAGTAAAGTCAAGACTGTCTTCACCACCATAAATAAAATGTCTGACTTTCTACAAGCTGAAGGTTCTTACGCTAATCTTTGTAATGACTGTCCGAAGATTTCTAAAGGCGAGACCAAAAGGTATATTTCCATGCGTTTGAAAGAACATGAAGGCGACACCCGCTTAGGTCGTACAAATCAATCAGCTTTAGCTGAACATAAATTTGATACCTATTTGATGACAGGTTTTGGAAGTTGTCGTGCTATCTCCAGAAACCCTTGGCATTTTCCACGTAAATTTCTTGAATCGATAGAGATCTGTAAGTAAAAAGAATTTAACTTAAATAGAGATGAGGCGATTAATTTAAGTAGAGTTTGGCATTGCGTGCTCCAAAATTAAGGACAGGTTAATTATGACTCTCGTAAATAGATCAAAACCTACAAGTCGAAGGATATTGTGCTTAGTTAGAGATAACAGGTTATTATCTCAAAGAGGATGTAGGTATCGTCTGATAACAATGCCAGGCATTTCGTTGTGACCACACGTGTTTTAGGTAAATCTCTTCAGTATATAGAAATCTTTTAGTCGAAAGGGGATTAGCTTTATGTGTTTTTGTTATTTTGTTTTTGTTTTCTGACTTGTTCACGAACTAGATGCGCAGTTAACAATTTGTTTGGAACCTTTCAACGTTCATTCAAAAGCTCGACCCTTATTTTTTGCTTTTGTATCGGCTTTTTTTAAACAATTGTTTGTTGAATTTGTGGAATTTTACTTCATTGCATGACAAATTCTATTGGGAATAAAGCTATTTATTTTTAAATTAAAAGTAAAATTATAAAAACGACAATTTTGGATATTTCTTTTTATCAGGATTATATATTTTTAGAAGAAATGATAGTTATCCCACAAAAATTGAAGAAAAGAAAATACTTTCGGAAAAAAAACAGATGAAGGTTGCATCTTCAAACACGCTTGAAACATGCTTTTGAAAGCATTTCTTTATATATGTATGCAAAATTTGACTATTAGGTATGACAACAAGTAAATTAATAGTGGCAAATTAATTTCAAATGGCTAACCAATAACATGCAATTTAAATACAACAACGAAACATTCTAGTAAAAAAACTAGCAGTTGCTTTGACAATGAACATAAAATCGCTGTTTTTAAATGACAAGAAAACGTCAATAAAAGGAGCCAAAAGAAATTAAAATTATATCAGTATCCGCCTTTTAAAACAAGCTAGAACTGAAAACAATTAAACGCATTAGTGATACTGGAGGTCATTTGATTCAGGCAGTTGCTCAAAAGTTTATATACGCTGGTAATGAAGTTTGCAGTAAGGGTGCTCCAAATGGTTGTAAAAAATATTAATTATATACTAATATTTTTAAAGGAATTATCAAGAAATATAAAATGCTTCGTGATAATTTTAACATTTTGGAATATCTATTGGTTTTTCCATCATTATGTTAAAAGTCTAAATAACGACACAAACAAAATAGTAAAGTATACTTGACAGATATCTCAGGTATAAATTTCTTCAGTCATGTCCCCTTATTTAACTTCATAGTATTTTCACTAGCATACTTTCGCAAGGCTAAGAAATAAACAATGGACAAAAGAAGAAGCAGTGATATTTTCTCCTCACTAACTCACACTATATGTATTGGGCCAGCAGAACAAAGTTTTCCGCTCTATGAGTTTCCAGAACATAAAATAAGTTTGTTGAATTTGTTTTCATATAAGGGTGGATATATTCCCCACATTCGTAAGGACTTGTATAAGTACATTCTATTATATTTATTATAATTATTAACAAATAAATAGTACGGCTACATAAAATTTTGTGGCGTATTCGCCAGATTTTTATGAATTAAGAAAATGCAGATCACAGAAGCAACCTATTTTTATATAATCTGAATTGCAGATATTCATAACTTTCAGAACTTGAAAGCGACACCCGCTTAGGTCGTATAAATCAATCAGCTTTAGTTGAACATAGGTTTAAGACAGGTCATAAAATAGTGTTTGAAAGTTGTCGTGTTATATCCAAATACTCTTGGTATTTTCCATGTAAATTTCTTGAATCGATAGAAATCTATAAGTCAAAAGAATTTAACTTAAATAGAGATGAAGGGATTAAGTTTGGTATTGTTTGCTTCCAAATTCCGGAAAGGTTGCTTATGACTCGTAAATAATAATGTATAAGTCGAAGGGTACAGTGCCTAACTAATGAGAGATAACAAGTAATTATCTTAAAGAGGATGTAGGTATTGTCTGATCACAATTGCCAAGGATGTAGTTGTTTACAAGTGTCTTCGGTAATCTCTTTAGTCTATAGAAATCTTTAAGCCGAAACGGGATTTTCTCAATATGGTTTTGCTATTTGGTTCTTGTCTTTGAAATCCCCTGTCTTCTACCTTGTTTATGGTTTAGATGCAAGGTTAACCTTCTGCGTAGATAACAGCTTGTATGTACCATAACCCGGTGTAACCACGTCCTCTCTTTCTTTGATACGAGATAATATAATCTGTTGTGCGAGATTGTTAGGGTTTTTTGGGATTTTCTTCCGAAGAATAACGTCCAGAAGATGCGTTGTAACGATGGGCGAAACGTCGACACTAAGCAATTTTATGACGCGGGTTCCATCCGGAGACCCAAACAAAATATGTGGTTATTCTGAAGCAGTATTTGGTGAAAACGATGAGGTTCCTTAGAAACTTCTACAAAGTCCCATATAAGATTCGTCAGATCATTTAGTGATGTATCTCGCTATGTAAGTATTTAACAACAATAAGAAATAGAATGAGTATGAGAGTGGAAGCGGGGACGGCAATGTGAATAAGAAAGACAAAGGAAAAGAGAATGAGATCGAGAATGAAAATTAGTATGAAAACACAATTAATACATTTGCTTTCATCTGTATTCATGATGCATTGAAAAAATCAATAAGTTTATGCTCAGATAGATTTAAAACTAACAATTCACAACATAAACTAAATGAGGACATGAGCCAGCGATTTGTACCTGCAAAACAAAAACCACAAATCAAGTCAAAACATTGTTGCAGTAAGTACTCTTTTTATTTGAGTTTGAAGCATCTTTTGCTTTTGAGACCAAGTATTGATTTTTTATCAGAATCGTAATATATACACAAACACGAATGTGAACGATCTTTCGCAATCACCCATTTACGATGCAGGTGTGCAAGTGTTTGCAAGCTTTTGGTGCCTTACCAGTGATAACGCTCTCCCAATGTAACAAGATGCGATTTATGAGACCTTTCAAATAGAGAACATTCAAGAATATAGAATGAAGGCAGTGTTTCTGTTCTCGAAAAAGATTTAAACTAGTAAACACCAAAACGTTTAAAAAGGCCTGCCAAATTGTCGGCGGAAAATATATCACACAGATCATTTAACTTTTGTTGCTGTTGCTTTATTATGCTGTTAGTGTGCACGTCTCGTTTAGGAGTACCTTTCTTAAACGTTTATTTTACTACCAAACCTAATTAGTTGCTTTGTGGCTGTCGCTTTTGAATTATATTTTTAATTTTCAGGTTAAAATCAGGGTACGTCATTTTTTACTGCAAATTTATTTACACTGGTCTTTTAAAAACGTTAGTTAATTTTTATCATTATTTATACATTGTCATATATTTACCTGTAACACCAGTTCCATAGGTCGGTGAAATTAATATTTTGCACTAATCTAGCATGTAACATTTTCTTAAATAAACAATTTATTGGCACCACTAAAGCGTGTTAAAAATTGAAAAAACAAGCATAAGTAATACGTTATGGACCCATTCCAGTACCGCCAATGGGAGCGGAAGCAGATTGGCCTAAAGGCATGACCATCTGGGAACCCTCTTCTAAAACACTCGCAACACACCAACCCCGCCCCCCAAATCGCAACGCAAACCCGGCATCAGCTGCACTAACACAAGAATTTTATAGAAAATGTTATAATTAAATGAATTATATAGGAATGTCATACAGGTAATATCCCTATAGAGAGAGTAAATTTGTCAAAAACAAT
This sequence comes from Berosus sp. SLE1611, assembly GCA_033557775.1. Classification (NCBI taxonomy): domain Eukaryota; kingdom Metazoa; phylum Arthropoda; class Insecta; order Coleoptera; family Hydrophilidae; genus Berosus; species Berosus sp. SLE1611. The sequence continues at coordinate 7,585 of JAUIMV010000065.1, forward strand.
GTCTTTAGATTAGATACGATGGCAATAAAAGAGAAACACGATTATAAACATCCGATATACAATCACTAAAAGATCTTTTGTTAATTTGCAGCCGCTGTTGAGGTATTGATAATACGTCCTTGCTACGGATGTTGTTGTAAACATCAGTTCTTAATGTAATTCTGTTCTACAGATACGGAGGAGTACGCGTTTGAATCAGCTTATAATACAGACACGCCTGGTGAAGGCTGCGGTGCTCAGACATTTTAAGCCAACCAGTTGTCTTAATCTTCTGTGAAATTCTTTGGCGCAGTCTTATACTTCAAATAAAACGAAGGCAACTATTTTGTGCCCTCTGAATTCTCACAACATCAACCGAATCTAAACAAGAGTGGTAGACTACATTACAGTAATTGAAATGCGAGAGAACCAGAGAGTCACAAATCTTAATTCTTAAGTTCGTATCCAATACCTTACGATTAGAATAAAGCATTTTAAGAGTACCGTACGACCTTTGAAGAAGATTATGAATATGCTTCCTGAATCGCAAATCCGAATCAAAAATTACACCAAGGTTTCTTGCTGTACTAAGTACAGGCAGTAGTTCTCTGTTAATACTAATATCGAGTTGAAGTGTGAGCTCCTCTCGCTTTCCATGATTACCAAAAATAATAACAGCACACATTGTCGCATTTAACTTTAAAGGAGGATTTATAGAATACGTAAGCGCAAACGTAACCGCAACGGTATCTTATAAAATAATTAAATGGTAGGTATTGCCTGTATTGAATTGGGCGAATAAATTCATGTATTCTTGTTTTCTTTTACTAATACTGAGTATATCAATAAATACATGCAATTACTTTGTTTAAATTAATTTAATTTATTACTTTAACCGTTGCGCTTGCGTTTCCGTCTTTTGTAAACCCCCGTAAATTATGTTTAAGATAAATCGCTGTAATAATACACACATTATTGAATGACCTTTAACGCTTGTGCCGTTACTAGTTATCAGAATAAACCCATTACTAGGAGGACGATACAAGTCGCGGATTTAAACCTATCAAAGCAGTCATACCTCGTACAGCCGGTCATTGTATGCAAAAACTGATCGATTTCGCGAATATATCACGCGTCAAGATATGACCCTGTGGCAGTTGGGAAATTTTGGGTCCCATGATGTTTTTGATGAGGCTATTTGTTCCTGGCTAGAGAGTCGCTAGCCTTGAGCCTCCGACAGACAGTAGTGCTATTGTTCTGTACATAAAGACTGTTGTAATTTAAACATTCTAGAATACTCTAATTGCAACGCTTTCATCGAGCAGTTGTGGATTTCACTTTCTGTTAACCACAAATAATTGCTGTGTGTGATAAACAGACATGCAATTCCTACTTACATCTATACGTTTCTAGACTGCATTAGGACTACTTTTGCCGATATTTTTATGGATTTTGACGAATTATTTTGTCTGGGTGATATGAACATAAATCTCATAGCGGGCACACCTGAAGTTGACGTATATCAACACTTGACGGTCTGGGAGTGCAGCAAGTGAAGGAGCCTACTTGAATTGTAAGAAGTTCTGTTACTTTCGTAGATCATATAGTTACTAGTTAGTGCTCATTCATAACCCGGACAGGTATTGTTGATATACATGACTTGTCTGACCATTGCCTGATAAACGTTATTGCAAGCACATAGACTCTCCGTAAAGAGGAAGAACCGCGGTAGTTTCGTGATTTTTTGTTATTTAATGTGGATCTGAGCTGCAGTCGATTCCCTAGCATGTTATGATACCTCTTCCTTCTGTCGATTCTAACGTAAACGTTTTTACTACGAGAATTTTGGACTAGTTTAATGAACACGTTCCCATGAAATTAAGTACATATGCTGCATTCTAATCTCAATAAATTCCTGGAGGCATTCAAGCTATGCAGAAATGAAGAGACAGCGCACTTGCTAGATTTAAAAGAAATGAGGAATACATATGATTATTATGGATCCTTTCGTAATCTCGTTAATGCATCGATTAGACTTGAAAACGGGCATATTTAGAACATATTGTCTCTCGTGGTCAAAGTAATCGACGGTCTCTTTGGAAGTAATTGGACAAGCTAAACATTCATTATATTTTTTCTCGTTCTCTACTTCTTCATTTTCAGGACTTCAACAATCCTGCCTATCTTACCAATAATTGCTCATATCACAAACACATACTTGATGGAGATGATGGAAGGGTCCTTTGTCATCCTTTACCTAAGAGTAAGGACTATTCTGAGTTGAATGAAATAAAGCCTGTAAGTATTCTTTGTGCTTCTTGAAATGAACCCAAAGCGTCAAATACGTTGTCATTTATCCTTTTATAACATTCTCTGTGCAACCCAGTTGGGATTTTGACCTATTCATAGTTGCTGCACTGTTCTTTTCGCTAGTGTTTGATGATGCCCTGTCTTCACTTGTCGCAAACATTAGTATAGCACTTGTCATGCTAGATCTTCTTAAGGCATATCATCTTTCATAGTTATTTAACAAATCGCTTACAAAGGTTTTTAATTTTTGACACATAATCATCTACACTTCCTGTCAAAAGTCAAGGGTCAGTCTTAGATTTTCTTATGTATACAGAATATATCAGCAATCCTTATCCTTGTCTGTTTCTCAAAATTCTACCTGTATGATCATGATTGGCAAATATTCTTTTCATAGATGTGACGTGGTAGAGGCTCAATCTTTTCTTAAAATATTAATAATGATTCATCATTATAAGTGTCTGCTGCCACAAATCATTATTTTAAAAATTATTCTCAAAAATCATTCGCTTTACTCTGCAGTAAGTGTTATCGTGAATTTCTTCAAAATAATCTCCAAGTACGTCTTCGAGGTGATGTTCTTTTTTACTCTCAGGTAGCCAGGAACCTTGGTTTAGAGTAGGACACGGATTTGGGGTTTAGGGCTCAAGTTACTGGATTGAATTCAAGGGCTTATTCTTCTTTCATGGTTCTCTACCCCCACCGACATATTTTGACCACATCGGTTTGGAATACTTGTGACTGTGTGCATTGGTCTTGGTTCATTTCACTTTTTGCGATGTTGTGTATGGTCCGCGTTTGGAAATTTAGACTTCTGGGCGTATTCGAAAGATGCAAAATTCATGTCCTTTCATTTATGAAACTAGGGGACGCCTTCGCGTCTCTTATGGTCTCAGGTTCGCTTGTTGGTTAAATATGGAAAACAGACGGTTGATTCTTCGGTTGGTGTTCTTTCACAAAAGTTCCTGTATTCCGTACTCCTCCCTTATCGGATCGTGTTACCTTTCGCACGGATATCCATAACTTGAATCTTCTTCATTGTGGTCTACATGCCATTCCACGATATCACAAGTCTTTGTTTCGCCTATCATTTTCGTGTCCCTTTATAATGGTATTCGTGCTGACTTTAAATTGCTATCTCCATATACCATTAAAAATCGGACTAAACACTATCTTTTGCATACCAATTAATCATGTTGTTTTTATTGTCTGTAAAAGATAGTGTTTAGTCCGATTTTTAATGGTATATGGAGATAGCAATTTAAAGTCAGCACGGATAC
>JAUIMV010000066.1:0-11136 GCA_033557775.1 Berosus sp. SLE1611
AATCTCAAGAAATTTGCGTGGAAAATACTAAGGGTTTCTGGAGATAACACAACAATTTTGAAAACCTATTTGATTACTTGTCTCGAACCAATAGACAATCTCAAAAGAAGTTATTACTTATTTAAAAAATAAATAAATAATAGAAAATGGCTTGGGTTCAGTTTTAAACTTGAAATATCTTAAAATATTTTTATCACTTTTTGACGTGATAACGTCTTATAAATCGGTATAACCGCTAACACACACGAAAAAGCATGACTTATTGTCTCGTTCCGCCTGCATTGTCACGTTCCACCTGCATTGTCATGTCCCGCCTGCTGTAACGTTCCGCCCGCAAGAGAGAGCGCGGAACAAGCGACATCGTTCTTTCTCTAACTTCCAGGGTTCTGTGGGTAACATATATATTGCTTAGGTTTCCGGATTGAACCCGCCAATTGTTGAGTGCCGGCGTTTCGCCCATCGTTATGGCGAGCATCTTCTAGCATTCTTCGGAAGAAAGTTAAAAAAAGAAGAAAAATAATAAAAATAAATAAAAAAATAAAGAAGTAAATAAAAAAATAAAAATAAATAAATTATCCAATTTATATAAGTGGAATTTTTCATCAATGTTTTCTTATGACGTAAAATTATCGTCGGTTAACTGACTTTGCAGACAATACATTTTTTTAAAGATGATTACAATTATTTTTTACAGACATGTTGCAAAGATGTAAAACCAATTTTTTTATCGACCCCGTAACTTTGAAAAATAATAGGCCGAAATTAGTTTTTAATTTGACTGCCTGTAAAAAGTTTGCTATATGAAATTACATAATATACCTAATTTAAAAAAATAAAAGAAACTGTTGAGGTTCATTTTTAAAATTTAAATTAAAAAAATATAAAAAATAAATAAAAAAATAAAATATGAAAAACAAATAAAAAAATAAACACAAAAAAATAAATTAAAAAATAAATACAAATAAAAAAAAAAAATAAATTAAAAAAAAAAAAAAAATTTTTTTTTGAAAAAATATATAAAAAAAAAGAAAAATTAAAAAAGAAAAAAAATATATATATATATACATATATACAAATATAGGGTAAAAAATAAGGGGCTAGGAGGTTTTAAAAAGAAAAAAAGGAGAAGAAAAAGGGCTATACATGCAACAGAATGATATAATAATAAAAATGGCGGGTAAGTTGAATGTAATATACATAAATATACAAGGGTTATTGCAGAAAAGAATTGACCTTCTACAATATTGCATTCAAAATAATATTCATGTGGCGGCAGTAGCGGAAACGTTACTGGCACCAGACACCATCTGTAATTTTCCTAATTATAACGTGTACAGACTGGAACGAACTCAGGGCAGGGGAGGAGGCCTGGCCTTGATTATACATAAAACTCTTGAAACCAAATATTTATTTAATATTAACCATATATCAAATTTCCAAGCACTGGCAATGCAGATTCAGGATTTGGAGGTGGTGGTCGTATACCACCCGCCGGGGCAAAGAATTAACCTCAATTTATTGCAACATATTCACAACCAGTTAACTACAAAATACCTAATCCTTGGAGACTTTAATAGTCACCACGAGGTATGGGGGTCTAGCAACTCGGATATAAATGGGAGAGAGTTGTATGACATGTATCAATATGTCGGATGGAATCTCTTGAATGATGGCTCCTACACTCGACTGGGTGCGGCTCATCAGCGAAACACATGTATCGATTTGGCATTTATATCCCCATCATTACACATATACACACAATGGAAGATGGAATCAGAAACTTTTGGGAGTGACCACAGGCTTATGTGGGTATCTATATCGTGGGAAACTACTACTATACGGACCATAACTCAATTTAGCACACGTCAGGTAAACACCAAAAAAGTAGATTGGACACTATATGGACAGCTATTGACGGAGGATGTAGTACATGGGGCAGATATACAGTTTGAGGAGCTGGGGGGGAAACTATTACAAGCCGCAAGACAGGCAACACGACCTAAAAATGACGGAAATAGGAAAACATACATTAAACCACCAGCGGTATGGTGGGACGCAGAGTGTGATCATTGGGTCATGATGAGGAGAGAAAGTATACGCGAGCTGCTGATGACAGCAACCGGGGAGGCACACAACAGATTAAAGGCGATTAATGTGAGATTTAGGAAACTAGTTCATAAAAAGAAGACAGAAGCGTTTAGGGAGCTTTGTGGGAGATTTCAGCCCGATACACCCACTAAGTACATGTGGGATAGTTTGAAGCGGTTTCGGTCAGGATGTAAACCAGCATCCTACGGCAAGACCCTTGATTCGCGGTTTGCAGAGCAGTTTTTGGATTATACGGTCCAAACCGGCCCACCACTTATTCAAAAGATAGAATATGTCCCCCATGATCGGGATTTGTTTTCCATGACTGAATTAAATTATGCACTTAAAAACGGATGTACCACCCCTGGCTTGGATAGTATTACGCATGATATGTTGTACCATGCCCCTCCACCGATCAAAGCCCTTCTGCTGGACTTGTTTAATGATTGTATCGTCACTAATGAAGTTCCGAAGATACTTAAAAGGTCACTCTTATATCCCATATTGAAGCCGGGGAAAGATTCTCACAATGTGGAGCACTACAGACCAATTGCGCTTAATTCATGCATTTTGAAAACCATGGAAAGAATGATAAACAATAGACTTGTATGGTTTTTGGAAAATGGACAACACCTGTCGGAGTATCAATTTGGATTCAGGGCAGGAAGAGGGACCACGGAAGCAGTATCATTGTTGGTGTCTTTGTTAAATAATAATATGTCTGACCGATTGACTACGGTGGCAGTATTTATAGATTTGAAACAGGCATATGACTGGGTAGACCCAATTATATTAACTAACCAGCTATTGGTGGCTGGTTTTTCTCCTCCTATGACGGCACTTATATATAACATTCTGGCTGAGCGTCAGGTTTATTGCTATTCACAGGATCCATTATCGATGTCTAGGGTGGCCACAAGAGGACTTCCACAGGGGAGCCCCTTAAGTCCCACATTATTCAACTCATATATTGCACCCCTTTGGGAGGATTTAGGTGAGGCACATGTGATAGGTTATGCAGATGACCTTGTTGTACTTCAAACTCATGCGTGTCCCAGACGAAGCTTGACACATATTAATGAAACCTTGTGCATATTGAAGGAAAGACTAAATGAATTGGGACTTACGATATCGGTACCGAAGACGAAGTGTATGATATTCACTAGAAAGGCGAGACTGGACTTTCAGCCCACTGTTCTGATTGAGGGCAGGGAGGTAGAAATTGTCGAACAATATAAATATTTGGGTGTAACAATAGATCGGGATCTTCGTTTTAAAAAACAAATGCAGAACATGATTGTTGCAGCTGATCGAAACTTAAATATTATCAGGTCATTAAGCGCATCTAACTGGGGGGCACATCCCAATGTATTACTGACGCTATTTAAATCTATAGTACGTGCTCACCTTGAATACAACGCCCAGATCTTCTCAACAAACAAATTGGAACCTTGAAATAAATTTGACCAAGTTCAGGCCATGGGAGCCAAGTACTGCCTCGGACTGATGCGCTCTTCATCTAACCAGGCGGCGCTGGTGGAGACAGCATTACCACCCATGAAGATTAGGACCACCTTTTTGAGCCAAAAGTTTATACTTAAAAATATGCAATACTCCAACTCGCCACTGATATCCCAATTGGATAGAGCTAGCGAGATTGTAAGAAGAAATACATACTGGTCAAAGACCAGATACCCGATTTTGCTGGCAGGATACCGTAGTTTGAAAACCTCGGTAAGAGTGTTGACCATGAACAAACCTACGTGTTATCGTATCCCATACATTCCACAAATTGGTAAATACAACGTGGATGTACACTCGATGTGTAGACCTCCTGGAATTAATGCACCAAATCTTTTCCGTAATATTGTATATGAAAAATACAATAGAGCAGTCATTTGTTACACAGATGGCTCAGTCAGTGAAGATGGGGCGGCAGGGTTCGCTTTTTTCATACCGACTAAAAACATAAGGGCACAGGCTAGCCTACCCAATGGAACCTCTATATATATGGCAGAGACACTAGCCATACAGGCTGCTGTACAGTATGCAGACAGGGAAGCTGTTCCGGATTTTCTTATATGTTCCGATTCGCGTTCAGTATTGACGAAGATTAATACTCCATCTTTTGGAGACTGCTCCAACCATATTATAAACCAAATCAAACAGCAGCTATGGGACATGCAGACTAGGGGGATAAGGGTGGATCTCCTATGGATACCCTCCCACAGTGGAATAGAGGGAAATGAGATAGTTGATGGTTTGGCTAAATCATCTGTGGAGGGCACACCTCAAATACTAAAATTAGAATATAGAGAATCTTTTAAGATACTAAAGAAACAAATGACACAGGATTGGCAACATCATTGGGACGGGCTGGATAACAAGACAGGTGGGACCCTACACCAATTACAACCCAAAATTTCACTCACTCCTTGGTACAAACTTTACCCTAAATTAGATAGAGAAGCAATAAGAACGATTACTAGGATGAGGTCGGGCCATGTCACGTCCCCGCTGTTCTTATATAAAATAAAAAAGCGAGACGACCCCCTCTGCCTATGTGAGCAGGAGGGGGACTTAAATCACATATTGTTTGGTTGCCCCTTGACGTTTATTGAAACAGGGAATATGTTAAAAAAAATACACAAAGTACAATTGAACCTTAACCCAATTGCAGCACTTCCCTTACTGATAGTTCCCCCAATTAGTACAGCACTGATTCTATATCATTTCCTTAAGGAACTTAAAATAAAATTATGAGACCGGTAAAATAGCATTTACATTATATTGTAGCCATTAGCACATTCCAATCTGCACCCCGCTCGAATAGTATAACTCCCAATCCTTTTTTGAATTCCAAATACAATGAACTCCTATAACATGACATACCAAAAAAAATAAATAAATAAATAAAAAAGAAAAAAAAAATAATAATAATAATAATACTACCCACTCTTTAACACACAACCATTGCACGTTACGAACACCGTAGCTGTACCTAGTAGTAGTAATAATAGTATCAATCCCAAAGCTTACACATCACTAGCAGTTGTCTTAACACAAGTTTACTGGTGAAATGGTATGGACTTGTTCCAGACGGGGGTTTCCGCCTCCACCACTTCATCATAACAAAGGCTGTCTAGGAGCAGCGCAACTGGCTGAATAGCACCGTGACGGAGCTGGGCCAATAGAAAAAAGAAGAAGAAGAAGAAAACTCCGACCTCTGGCGAATGGCCCCTTAACTAATAGACAGATGCACACTTGATATAGGGATTTTTATTATTCGATTGTCAAAATTTGACAGGTAAATTAAAACGTATTTATTTTCATTTCGATTTCGTATTTATTTTCATTTTCTTTGTAAAACGAAAGTTAATTAATCAAATTTCTGTTCATTGTAAGTTGTAATATTTAATCATTTGAAATAAAACAACATTATCAAGAGTAGGGTAGGGCATTTATTGAAGTATTACTGTTTCCACATACAAAAGAGATCAAATTAAAACTAACTAATAAAGCATAAAATATTGTGTTAAATAGTTATTGAAGCAATCTTAAATGTGCATTAAGAATAAGCAAAAGGAATAAGAAAGGAATTGAAGCATTAGTCATTGCGAATAAAAGAGTAAGTAAAGAGAAAAAGAAAGTTATTGATGCATTAGTGACTGGCCATGTAAGAATAAGGAAATGTGTTTACATTGAAAATAATAAAACAAACCTATAATACTGAACGATAGAGATCGTAAACTATGTATAATAATAATCATAAACATGATAATAACTATACTATATACTTACAGTGGAACATATTTTAAACGAAACAAATTTATTCTAATACATATTTTAAAAAAAGTATATTTAAAGATATTGTTTATAAACAGAATCATACCTTCATTGCATTTTTTAAGATTATAGAAGCACAAGAAATACCTTCTCACATAGGTACATATTCTGTAAACTAATAGCAAATGGCAGTGAAAAGTTTAGTATTTGCTGAAATTTCATAGAAGTTTGTTTAAAAAACCTTCTACATATTTGAAGCCAAGTTAAATAAGTACTTCTTCACAGACAAAGACGTCATTCCAAACCATGACGTTTGAAATTGCATGAGAAACGAGCGAAAAAGATTATTGAGACCAATATAGCAGAGTCTCCGGCCATGAATGGAAATAGTTATGAGATTTTAGTTAAAAGGCTAATTTGCTGTTTGAAATTTAATTGTACCCATTCAGCAACTGGAACAAAATTATATAATAACCAATGCGAAATAAAATGAACAAAAGAAAGCAATAAAAATCTAAAACAATTTATAAGCCACCGTTATAACTACCGAGCCTTAAAACTAAGGCATCTGGTAACTTAACCTAATTAAAAAACTCAAACTATCTAGAGTAACTGTTCACAACAGCCAAAGACCTTTTATTGCATATATATTAGATATAACCAAAATTTAGTGTCTTACTTCTTACACATTTAACACTTTCACGCAATGTAACATCACATTCAAACCTAATGGTATGTGGTAATACTACCATGTCGGAGAGAGAAATGGCAACGAGCACAAATAGAAGCATAGTATAGTAGCATTAAAAATAATTGAGGTTATTATCACACATTTAAATCAAAAACTCAGATACATACATGATTATGTATCTGACATTATTTTCGTTTTGTTTGTCTTTTTAAATTTTGAGATGCTTAAATACTTAGTTCTGATAGTCTCGAGGTATTATAAACAATGGCAAGAACAATCCAAAAGCTTTCTGGAAAACTGCAAGGGATTTAATAAAAAACAAATCAGCTAATAACACAGTACAAAAGATATCTGTAAATGGGTGTGAAATTGATGAGGAGACTGGCTGCAAACAGTTTTAATAAGCAATTTGTTAACATTGCCCAAAACGTAATGAAACATCTACCTAAACAAAATTTTGATAAGGTTCTAAGAAATTTCCCAATTAATGCAAAAACCTTCTTTTTAACGCCTACTGATGAACATGAAATACAAAAATGCATCAAACATCAACGCACAGCATAACCGTCAAAACAATTAAATCAATTGCTAATCAGATTACTCCTTTCTTGGCAAGATTTTTCAATAAATGTTTTATTCAGGGTTATGTGCCCAAATTATTTAAAAGTGCTGTAGTTGTTTCAATATTTAAAGGAGGGGACTCATCTTCAATCAATAACTACAGGCCCATATCTTTAATAAGTAACATAGTAAAGGTGTTTGAACATTTGCTTAAGGGTAGGCTACTATCTTTTCTTGAACACAGCAGTGTGTTTTCAAAAAATCAATTTAGATTTACAAAGAATTAATTAACTGAGTATGCGATCGTGGAGTTGGTATCTGAAATAAAAAATCATTTAATTTATTTAAGCCATGTGTTGGTGTGTTCCTGGATCTGGCGAAGGCCTTTGACACCGTAAACCACGACATCTTTTTGCAAAAGTTGGAGGCTTACGGTGTGAGGGGCATTCCATAAAATTTGTTTAATAGCTATGTCAGGGATCGAACACAATGCGTCAAGATTAATAGAACCGTTAGCGCTATGTTAAATCTTACTTGTGGTGTCCCACAAGGAATTGTTTTGGGTTCACTGCTATTTATAATATACGTCAATGACCTTCTATCCATGAAACTAAGTGGCAAACTTATTTCATATTTTTTCGACATGGTCGTGTTCCTAAATTGGCCAAATTGGTTGCAGGTCAAGAAATTGGCAGTGCAAGATATCAACAGCATTAGAGTATGCCTTGATGATAATCATTTGATATTAAATGCTTTTCAAAATATTCACCTTTAAGATCTATACATTTTTTTCATTCATTTCATTTTTCATTCAAACCAATTCTGGAAATATTTTCTCCACTCTGAATTAAGTACCCCAAAAATATAGTTTTGGAAAGACAAGACAGACAGGTGATTAAAATCGCTGTCCACTCATTTTTTTAAACAAAAAAGTTAGGTGATAAATCAGGAGAATAAGGGCAACGAGACATTCATTCGATATGTTTCTACTTCAAATAATCGATTATTTGATGTGCTTTGTGAATGCTGGCATTCTCATCATGAAGAATGTTTCGACGTTTTTTCTTATGACTGTAGGCAAACATATGGTTTTGTAAAAGGAATTCAAAATGCATGAATGATTGACATTTACTAGAAGACCTGACATTTTAGAAAAGGCAAATAACATAACGGAAAACTTTGACCACAATGACAAAAAATTCAGCAGTCCAGTGAAACCAATGAAACAAGCCTTTGACTAATAATTTCTCTCATAATAATCTTTAGTCAATGAACAAGCAATCATTTTGGTAAATGATTTAGGCTTCTATGGGTAACAAAATGATTGTTTGGGTTTCCAGATGGAACCCGTGTCATAAAATTGTTGAATATCAATGTTTCCCCATCGTTACAGAGGGCATCTGCTGTATGTCCAGAACCCAAACAATCAAGCAACTATTTTCTTGGAAGTGCTTCGTGAACTAACAATTTCTATGGGATGAGGTTCATTTTGAAACACGCAAACTGTAGAATGTTGTTTAGTTTCCAGTTCATATGAATATATCCAAGTTTCGTCACTTGTCACAATGTTGCATATAGATTTTGAAGTTCCTTGGTCGGTGAGTTTGAGTATTTTCTTACACGAGCTTGTTTTTGAGCTTCGGTTAAATTATGCAGAATCCATCTGGAAAATAACTTTCTCACAGCAAAATCGAATGTACTGCAGTCTGTGACATTCCCAGGGACGCCCCTATTTGACATACCGATCTTCTTTAATCATGTTGTGCACAACATCGATGTTTTTTGAAATCACAAGTGATTTTGGTCGACCTTCATGAGATTAGTCCTTGACAGACGCATGACAAAAAAATCTAAAAATCAATTGCAAACAATCTTCTCTGATGGCACTTCATTCCCAAAAATTGAACAGAGCGATTCTTACATTATTGCTGAGTTAGACCTTTCTTAAAATTGTAAAAAATAAAAATCATCCAACTAAGTCTCGAGTGCTTTCCATGGTTTTCAACAAATTTTTTTCTTTAAATGTCCACTACAAACTACTTAGTCAAATGTTAACTTTGGAAAAAAAATAATGAAAGCGCAGTTAAATAGTGGTCTAGTGATCGTTTGTAAAAACATAAAATGCAATACTAGTAACAGTGTAACAAGCAAAGGCTCTGATGAAAGGGGGGTTGAGAACTAGGCCAAGAAAATAAATATTGAGGTAAGAGGTTTAAAACCAAAGCCTCTTATAAAACACGTCAATAATGACTTTGTTACTTTTTTTTCGACATAACTGCCGCCTTTTGTTTTACAGGATCATTGCCCTTGTAGGGACGTAAGTCTTTTCCTGACATAATCCTGTTGACGTCTTTAGTCCAAGCATTTTGCAGAATTCTAGTGGTTTCTTTTGAGACAAGTTTAACAAATAGTTCTTTATGTTTTTCACAAGAAAACACACTGAAGTCAATGGTATTTTGCAGAGTAGCTTCAAAATTTCTTCCACAACACTTTTCACTTATATGGGTCTCTTGTAGATTTTTAATGGTCCTTACACATTGTGCAAAACTGTTTGTGGGGTATATAAGGCGATTGCATCCTCTGTGTTCTCTGACTGCAATTAGTTTATTGTTTTCAGTCTCTGGGTTGCCAATTAGATCACTCTTGCATGTAACACAGCTGTTGATGGTAGTCTAAAAAAAGAGCTATTTAGAATTTATTTCCTTCATATATGTATCCAATTTTGGAAATCTTAAAAGAAAAATTTATTTATGTAAGTAGGAACAAAATATGCTAACACAAAAAATATGTATGTATGTATATATATATGATGTATTCGGGTGTATTCCGGCATGTTTGGGTGAAAGTTCTTAGAAGAACTGATCCCACAAGCTTTCGACGAACTCTCTGTCATCGTCTTCAAGTGTCTGAACTCAACTGAAGTAGCTTCTGTGCGCCCTTAGTTTTTAAATGGGTCCTTATGGGGAAGTTTTAATTTTTAATCTATGAATATGTATTTCAGTTTTAATTAAATTACTTTCTCTATGGTTTCCAGTTAGCAGTAGTACATCTAGTGCATTGTCAAAGAAGGTTCCACGCTTCCTAGATTTACTATGGCCCAAAGAATTTACACCGAACTGCATCTGTTTGCTAACACAGGAGCAGATCTACTAACTACTAAATGACATGATGTATGGATGTCCAATACTGTGTGCAAACGCTATATAGGTACGTCCCTTGAAAATAATAAAAAAGAAAACACAAAACTTGGAGGTCTCTGCGTGCATTGGCGCTCCTATGGATAAATTTGTTAATTAACACGAGAAATATAAGCCAATGTTTTGAAATAATGAGCTTCGCATGAAAATTACTCAAATTTAGTTATATATTTGTCAGTTTTAATTGATCTCAGATTATACAAGATTCCTTCCTAAAGAAATCAAGTTGTTGGTAGATCAACTGCCGCCCGTTTACTAAAAGTAACTTGAACAGCGGTATCAAGGGCTAGGGTATTTCACGTTTCTTTGGAGTAGTTTAGCTGTAGTAGAAACATCGACATGTCGATGAGTAGAAAGAATACTCTCTGCTGCAGTTTTTACAAAAAGAGTAATCATGTGTATCATGAATATTTTACAGCGCCACCTACGATTGCTTAGCTGCAATGTCTTAATTTGTTCTGTAGGCATCTATAATGTCAGTGGAAATTGAACAGCGCCATCTGTAGTAGCTTTGCTGCAGTGCCGTTACAATGCCGAATAGGTAACTGTAAGAACAATGAATTATTTTAAGCAACTTTTGATAGATGGATGAGAGATTAAAAACTTTTATTTCTATTTATGCAAAATAAAGTTTGATAACTGACATCAATACTTCGTATATTCTAAAAATACTTAAGTATTTTTACTTAAAATTGTTAGAAAAAGTTTACTTACCAAAAATTATGCTCTTTCATAGCAAGTCCTCGGTAGTATAGTGGTCAGTATCCCCGCCTGTCACGCGGGAGACCGGGGTTCGATTCCCCGCCGGGGAGG
>JAUIMV010000067.1:0-11003 GCA_033557775.1 Berosus sp. SLE1611
CGGTACCTTTGTACATTGCAAAGCGTGTCCATACTACGGGTATACATTAGCCATCTGCTTATAATCTGTGGTATAAGCAAACCTGATATAACTGCTATTATTTTTTAGAGAGGATTCCATTTTCATAAAAATATACAGATAGTTCCATAAGAAACATATAAGTTTGGGTTGGCGGTCACTTGTGGATCCCAGAAACTACGCAAAGAAATATTTTAATGAATCTAATCAAATTAAAACAAGAAACAATGATCTTACAACATACGGTATTTGAAACGAGAAAACGGGAACTTATTTTCCGATTTCGAAATCTTATAACTCTAAGACGAAGCAAATCTCAGGGAGGTGCCTTTTTTAAATACAGTGCGTTATTGTAGCTACACATTCACATAAAAATAATTGGGGAAATAGATTTCCTTTGGAGAATGAAATGCATTCAAAAATTGAAAGATCATCATTATTTAAGTCCAAATTGTAGACTGATTTTTGAGGTTTGGGACACATGTTTCTTTAAATTTGTGATAAAGCTAATATAAGTGGTATCTTTCTGGATAAAACAGTTTTTGTTTCATGAATCTATGGTAAACAAGTTCTAAGTAATTTAAGTTAAAGTGAACTCTTACAAACCAAAAAATCCGCACGTTTTGCAAAACAAAAATGGCTGCCATTAGGATTCCGATACAGATAAAAATTTAAGAAAAGTATTTTTGGACTCTCTGATAATGTAAGATTCAACAGTGAAAAACTAATTTGATTATAAAATGGTGAGGCAGCCACCTCTGGATCACGTGACATGGAATAACCCCAGTATTAGCTTGTTTGAGGTGTGTCTCGCAGACTAAAATGGCGTTAGCTGTAACCCTCTGAGCAGTGGCAGTGTGCATTCCAGAAAAGGATATATACTCTTCTGTTCATGATGTCTGACCCTACTTAACCACTTTGATGAATCAGGTGACGTCAGTTGAGAAGTCAGCTTTCTCTGTTGCACGCTTTTACTTCATACCAATCAACCGTCCTGACATTTTTAACTTCTATTTCATGTTTTAACAGTAATGTCGTTGTTTTAGATGTTTGGAGACAACAAATTACCAAAACGTATCTGCTCAGCTTGTCTGCTGCAGGTTGTTGGAATACATATGTTTCATGAGAAAACCAAAGTCATTGAACAAAAGTTGCAAAAATGGTTACATAAACTCGAAGAAGAAGAAGTACAAGAGACTGAAAATATTGATGAAGCAGCTGTAGATTTAATTTCTATTTGTAGTGAGGTGGATAATAAAAATTTCTTAGAAGAAAGTAACGTATGTGTAGTAAAGTATGAAGAGATAGTGGTTGGATGTGGCTTAGCAAACAATGAAAAATTTAACATCTCTGAAAACAGTAATGATGAACCTGTGGATAGTTTTACAGAAGCAAATAAACATAATGGAATAACTTTAAAGAAACCAAAATATAAATGTAGTGCTTGTTTAACTGGATTTGATAACTTTGTAGATTTAATCAGACACAGAAAAGAATCTGACCACCTTAAAAGCAGACCAAAAAAGAAGTGTCCTGTTTGCTTTAAACTTGTTAGCCACAGTTATATCAAGGTACATTTGAATACACATTCAAAGGAACAGCCATACAAATGCAACTATTGTTTTCGCAAATTCAACAATAGACATAATAGAGATAGACATATTAAAATTCACACAGGAGTTCGACCATATAAATGTAAAGTTTGTGGGAAAGGTAAGATATTTACTCAAAATAACTGAAAATCATAGCATTGACTAACATAGAAGGCACTAAGGTGCTAACACTGATTTAGACTAAGAAAAAATACCAAATTTTAACTTGATATCTCAACTTGAAAACAAAATTACACCTCGTTAAAGTCTTGGTAAACTGTTATAGCACTTCTCAGAATGAAGCTAGAATGATGAGAGATGTGTCATTGTGCAGCATTTTCAAGCCCTTTCCAAAAATGTATAACAACACAGGGGCCACAAACTTCTTTTACCAATTTCAAAATAAAAATTCAATTCAATTTTAGATTTTTAAAAATTTTTATAAAATTCTTAAATAGTTCTTGTATAGTGGTTAATTGATAGTATAAGTTTCATAATGGGTTCATAATTACAGAAAAATGCACTTAAAAATATGCTTACATTTGAATTTGAATGGCAGTTAGCATTTGTGCTTGGGGTGTTGGAATAGCTGAACAGGTACTGTACCTGGTGTACTAAAAAACGCTTCGCATTCTCACGGTGCTCGCCTAAAGCTAACACCGTTAATGACTGTGATTCGAATGTATTGAAAGACGCTTAGCCAATTTATGTATTGTTTATGTTATGTTAAGAAAAAATAAAGTTCAAATTAATAGTTTAAAGATACATAAAATAAAAAACACACTTACATAATGGTTAACTTGCAATCCTTTTTTTTAAATTTTCAGAAGGTTTTACTAAAGTCGGTGAAGGTTTCGATGGTTTTTTTGTTCTTCATGTGACAATTGGTTGGCTTTAGCATAGACCATGTGTCACAGGAAGCCAAAGAATATCTTGTATTTAGGTAAAGAAAAGATAGGTTATGGACAGGCTGTATTTAAAAACGCCGTAGAGTGAAAGTCAAGGTCATTACAATGATTTGAAATTTCATGCTCATGCTCATGTTGATAACTCTTTTCTGCTAGAGTCACATTCTTTAACCTCCTTAAGTAAGAAGTACCCAGAGTAGCCTCGGAATTAGGACGGATTATCAGGTGACAACAAAGGCAAAGAAAAAAGATAAACAATCTTGGATAAGTAACACAATAAAAGCAGCCACTTGGAATGTAAGAGATTTAGCCCATAAGAAAATGAACTAGAAAAAGTTTTAAAATAAATGATGATAGATTTTGCATTAGTAACGGAAACTAAAAGAAAACTAGAAGGAAGCTATCAAATAGGAGATTATATAGTAATATATAGCGGTGTAAAGATGGAAGAAAGAGTTAGTAAGGGCACATCATTGTTTATTCATAAAAAATGGGAAAAAGCAATAAAAAATTATGAATACATTCACTAACGCATTGTTGTAATTAGATTGAAATTGGAAAGAGACAACACAACTATAATATCTGTTTGTGCACCAGAAGACGGAAAACCTGACGAAACAAAATCCTTTTGCCAGAATTTACAAGAAGTCATAGATAAATACAGACCAACTGGTACTAATGGGAAACTGCAGGGTTGGAAACAACCATCGATAAAATAATAGGAACACAGGGAAAGAGTATGTTACGAAAATGGTAAACTAATGAGAGACTTTGTAAGTTTTAATAACCTAAAAATAACAAACGGGTTCTTCCAGAGCTACTTTAAATGGTCGGCGCGTGGATTAAGATCTATAATAGACTGTATAATCATTAATAAAAAACTGGGTGGACAAGTGAGAGACACAAGAGTTTTTAGAGGGCAGGGCATCAGATCAGATCATTTTTTATTAATATCAACCATTGATACATATGCAAAACGGAAAAGACCAAAACAAGCGACAAGAAAGCAACAAATAGAACAAGTCTACAAGACATATCTCCTAAATGAAGATAGTATAAGATGGCTATACAAAAAAGACTCACGACAGAATTAGCAAAATTGGAGATCGAAGTAGATATTAACAGAGAATGGATGAGTTTATAACATACAGTGCAAAATATAACAAATGAAGTAATCGGAAAAAAGAAGATACAGGACAAGAAAAGGATTAAAGATATGGTCTGATGATATTGAGAAAGACATTAGAGAGAAACAAAAAGCATATAAAAATATATTGGCAACCCCACTATACAGAACATTGAAGACTATAGACAAAAAGGAACTATGCAAAATCGATTACAAGAAGAGCACATGCAGATTCGTGGGATCGTTTTATTACCAACATAGAAAATGATGTTCATGGATGATAGATGATTGTCTATAAAATAGTGAAAACACTGAACACACAAGAACGAGATAAAATCCAAATAAATAGCATTGAAGAACAAGAATGGGTAAAACACTATGAACTATGGTTTCATGAAGACGCAGTCGATACACATGTCGCAGCAGAAGATGTAGAAGGCTTAGATGAAATTGACATGAAAGAACTGACCTAACCCTTACAGGCAACGAAAAATAGAAAAGCAACCGGACTGGATGGCATGAATGCGGAGTTGTGGAAATATGGAGGCTTCATCTTACAATTACGATTACTACACCTTTTTAATATGTGTTGGAGAAAAACCTTGGTACCAGATGATTGGAAAAAAGCCAAAATTATATCAATATTTAAAAAAGGGAGACAAGACGAATTGTAATTACTACCGAGGAATAAACTTCCTAGATAGTGCCTATAAAATATACGTTAGAATCTTAAATAATAGTACCAAGAATATAATGGAAAATATAATCGGACAGGAACAGATGGGTTTCCGCAGTTCCACCATAGATGGTATATTCACCCTTCAACAGTTGATGATGATGAAACTCACATATGTTTCATAGATTTTGAATAGGCGTTCGACAATGTATATAGAAACACCTAATGGAACATTATGGAAATAAGGGGTTACATAAGACACCTAATAAATGCAAATAAAATCTTGTACGTTGGCACCAGAATCACAATAGACATAAATAGGCAACTATCGAAAGAAATAAAAACAAACAAAGGAGTTCGCCAAGGATGCTGTATCTCACCAACACTTATCTATATCTACATAGACAACATATTGCGAGAATGGAAACAAAAATACGACGGAGGATTTTATCTCCATAGAAATACCATCTTCAACGCTCTACTATACGCCGATGATGGTGTTAATTGCAGAGATGGAAAATAAGTTGCAAACTGGAATATACCAACTATACCGAATTTGTGAGGCGTATGGAATGAAAATATCGACAAACAAAACAAAAGTAATGACTTTCCTCTGAACATAAGATCGAAAATTGTCATAAACAACACAACCATAGAACAAATAAAACACTTCAAATACCTTGGAATTGACATTATATTTGATTAAAGCAGAGGTGTTGAACAAAAATTAAATAAATTCAATTGTGTTTTTGGAGTGATAAATAGAAACCTAAAAAATGAAACTAGAAAAGAGACTCAGAAAAAACTTACAAAACGATCGCTGTCCGAACCCTGACCTACGGGTGTGAAGTACGGACAAGCACGAAAAGACAAGAAAGCCGAATACAAGCACAAGAAATGAATTTTCTACGAAGAGTCAAAGGATACACAAAACTTGACAGAGTAAGAAATGACGACGTTAGAACCGAACTAAATGTATATAATCTGAAGGGGAGAATAAATGAATACAGAAATGAGTGGAAAATGCACATGCAAAGAATGGACGACGACAAATTACCTTTGAAGGCTTTCAAATATAAGTGCGGAGGAAGAAGAAATGTAGGACCTGCAAGAATGAGATGGGTATCGTAAAAGGCCTAGCAAATGAAGTTTAGAAGAAGAAGAAGTCTTGTCAACCCGAGACGTTACATAATTTGTTAACCATTAAGCCATAATTGCACCAAGAAAGCTCAAGTGATGATAGGACATCATGCCTATCAAAAAGAAACGATTGATAGTTCAAGAAGGGGATTGATAGTGATTAAAATTATAATTAATTTTTAAGAGTTTTTTTTTAATTTTTTTGTTCTTAATGTAAAATAAATTAAATATCTACTTATATAACTTTCATAAGTTTGTTGTTTTATGAAATAAGAACAGTTTTGATTTTTCCAAGATATATGATTTTTGTTTTTCTTAAACAAATTACTGAATCATGCACAATTTAGGGTTTTTTCGTTTTACACGATTTTACTAAGCAAATTCTAAGATTTCTGTTTACACGGTTTTGTGCTGAACCTATCTACTGTGTAAATCGGGGGATGAATGTATATTGATTTTTCTGTCTTTTAAGATCTCAACAGCAATGTATAGCTACCAGAAAAACGGACAATTTATGTCAGTTTGTAAACACCTATTTCTATCAAATTTGCAAAATATAAACTAGTTATTGCGAACATTGAACAAAGTTACCAAAAAAATCTTGTTTCGTATAATACACCTACTATATAAATGAAGCAATTTTTTATAAATGTCAGCAGGAGATTCTTTGCTTATCAATAGCAAAAGTGTCATGTACCTGTAGGAGGTCGTTAGACCGTTAAGGGTTAAAGTTGACTAACATACAGCCGATTTTGCAGATGTCTCAACCTATTCAAATGAAGTTACCTAAAAACATAAAATATCGTTTTCCAAATTGACCTGCCGCTCAGCCGTCAACAAATGATCATAACACAATAACAATTACGTCAACAATTTGAATTTTGCCATCTCAATTTATTCACATAAATTAAGAAAGTTTTATATTTGATTGATTATTTTTAAACCACGCAGATTGTGGAATAGCATTCCCTACTAATTTACAAGGTTGGCTTGGCTGTAAAGGACTAGAATCGTCCGCATACATTATGAAATAATTACAAAACAAGGCATGCCATTATTTGCGCATTATATATTCTGAATTCAGTAATATAATATTGCTGCTCCTCTTTTTTCATTGGTTTAGAATGAGTAAGAAATGCTTGTTAATATTATTTACATATGGAGTGTCCCATCTCAGTAACGGTTCTAAAGTTGTAAGCATATTTTTTACAATGTTTCCAGTGACCTACTGCCTTTATATCATACTTGACATTGAACGAATGTTTAATATCCTGTAATGTAGTATTTATTGCTGTCTGTCTGGGAACGTGCTTTTAAATTCTAAAAACACACATAGTAAAGATATATGTTCTAGTCAGAAACTTTTGTTACATTGTGGGGTGCCACAGAGTGCAGTGCTATGTCTTCTATCGTTTTGTGGATATGTTTATGGTCCAGATGACATTCCATAATATATATTTAAGAGCTGTTCATGCGTTTTCGTTGCTGTTCTATCATTTTTAACAAATGCATAACTGCTCATTATTTCCCAAATTTGTTTAAAAAAGCCTGGGTACATACAACCAATTATTAAGAGAGGGAATAACTCTCATACTGTTCTGTGCTCATACTAAGGTTTACCTCTCAAATTCACATATATCCAGCATTGAAAACATTTTAAAATGGTTATTTTACAAATATTCTGAGTGCAGTCATCATAGAATTCTCTCATGTCGGCGTGGCTTCATGTGGGGTCGCTTTACGTCATTGTGTCATTCTGATTAAGCTGCTATTACAGATGTACAGATAGAAAACGCACGATTTATGATCTAGTCCCATACCTACGCCATCTTAAGATATTGGCGGTATTATTGTAATAACTTTTACAGGAATCTCTTTAAACTTCGTACTTACCACTTTTACTTGAATGCTTATAATAGAATAATCAGTACAAACAGCATCAATTATTAAAATTTTATTTTTCTCTTGATATTATAAAAAAATACATTTTATCAATAATGTAAATATTTCAGTAGCTACCTTTTTTATCAAACGATGTCCAATATGTGATGTTATTAATAATAGATTAAGCAACAGCTTTTTCCGGAAAATCGTTCACGAAAGCTCACAAAATAAAACCATGTGTTATCGTGTCTGAATCTTCTACTTGACTGACATTTGGTAAATATGGAATACATGGGCACATGAACTATGGCTGTACTTCCATAAACTCGTAGGTGACTAACATTTGTTTCTTTTGCTAGCCTATAGTTCATATGGAGTTTTCAAAATAGTTGAAGAAGCTGTTCCATTTTTAATTAGCATGCTGCAGTACACGCCTCAGCCCATACAGATTTATACAGGCCATATACCCATCAAACATAAAACATTGGTCCTTCTCAACAAGAGTGCGATTAAAGCGGTCGGCCATACCATTTTGTTGAGGTGTATGGCTATTTTATATTTGATGTATAATGCCAACATTCTTCAATTATCTGTTAAAATTATTATTGCAAAACTCACCACCGTTATCACACCTTAGTATCTTAATTCTGGTATTTAGCTTATATCCAACCAAGTTTATAAATTCTTTAAATCTCTCATCCTTCGTCTTAAGAAAATAAATAAAACACATGTGATTGTAATCGCCAATCAATGTGAAAAAATATTTGGCTCCACCTAATGAGGTTGTTCCATAGGCCCACAAATGTCGCTATGAATCAACTGAAGTACACCATCTGCTCGACCACCTTCCTTAGGAAATGGCAAACGGGTTTGTTTTCTCTTACAGCACAGTTCACAGTTTTATGTATTACCCTGATCAATATGACTATCTACTAGCTTAGCTGTCTTATTCAAGTAACTGCCATTATATGGCCCAAACGCTGATGCCAAATATCATTGTTCACTGCCTGGAAATAAACTGGTAGATTTTCATAAATATCTAACTTGTAAATATTATTGTTTAGACTAGCAGTAGGCACTAAACCGTTTTCTGGGTTATAGATTGTGCAGCCATTCTCGCCAAAACATACTCTGTTTCCATTATTAATCAACTGGCACACAGATAAAAGGTTCCTTGTCAGACCAAATACACACCTTTCAATAATATCTGGTGTTCCCTACTTGTCATGGTCTTGAACTGTACATCTTCAGCACATTCTACATCAATTTTGGATTTGTTGGCCTCTGTAATTTGTGATAAATCGGGGTTTCTTGTGTTTACTAACCATTGTTTATTTGCAAACATTTGTAGATAATTATTTGAAGTATATTTTGGTGCACTAGTAGTGTGTCTGAGTTTAATAGTAAACTCAGTAAAACTAAAATGCTTCTTATCTATTTCCCTATATTGTCAATGGAACAGAGTGAAAGAGTAAATCAAAGAGCTGTACCCTCTCAACAGTATTAATATTTACAACTTTGTCATTGTTTTGCTGTCTGTTAGTTTTATCATTAATTTTTTATTCTTTAAGAAACTGCTGCATTTATCGATCAAAATTAAAACGATGCTATTCTAACAAGGTGTTCAATTTGTCCTCAGGCGTACGCCTTTCAAGTTGATTCATGTATGTTAAATGCAATTGTAGGTACAAATGATGCAACAATAAATAATAAATCATAAATAAAACTGTCCAACATATCAACTAACTCCTAATTCGAAAGCATTTAAACGAACCATGACTAACTCGTGACAGTAGCTTATTTAAGATTTGCAATGACATTTCTTGTATAAACAATTTATGCAATGACTATTTCCTAGACATTTAGGATTATAATTTTGCCTTCATCTTGGCTGATAGTTTGGAAGTTAAATTATTTTAAGACAATTACGTAAGAATTCTGCTCGTAAAATTCTCTAACGGCATACTAATTTTGTTAAATAATTCCAGGTTGCTGGTAACTATAATTCAACAGCAATTAAGCAGACGTAAATAAAATTATATAAATATATAAAATAAATAATTCCTTTTATAATTAAATTTTTTTTATAACGAGTAACTCTTCCTCATAAACTCAATTATAAAAAGTTTTCACATTTGTAGGGAACATGGAGGTATAAATATTTCACAAGAATAAATAGAAAGCAGTTCTTTGAATAAAAAATTTATTTTGTTTTGAGTAAATACAATATCCAGTTTAATGTTAAACTATAATATCAATTTACATATAATTTAAATAGTAAACACAACAATAATGTATAACATTTAATAAATTACTAAAGTACTAATACTATATTTGCGTCAAATAAATATTTTCCGTGAAAAGATCGTATTAGCAATTTCAGCTAACACCGATCACGAATGAATTATAAATTATTATACTTGCATTGCCATTATATACATGTCTTTTACTACCAAGACAATGTTACACAGAAAGGAATTAAAGATATGTATAATATCAAAAACAAAATTCTTAACCTAATTAAATCCATTTGAATGTGTTACATCAGAATATTAAAAGCAACAAGCGCATGTTAATATTTTCCTTAGGAAAAACAAGACTCTTCTTTTAAATAAAACTGTCTACAGTCTATAGCAAATTATCGTAAGCTGCATAGCACAGTTGCTTTTATCACAGACAATTTAATAACAATTATCGTATTAGGGTAGTCGTCATTGTTTAAACACGATTTTCTACAAAATATACACATAAACTATTTAGTTTTAAAAAAATATACATCATTCCATAAATATTTAATTAAGGTGTGTGTAGAAAACATGTTCTGAATACAAAACAATATATTATGATCTTTGAAAACAAAATTCGATTCTATTACACTTATTGTTATTTACCATAAAAATTACAATTTTTGTACAGTAATAATGGTAAACAGTAATGGTAGATTACATAAATTCACTTAGCATATGCATTTGCAGAAAATGAACAAACATTGACTTGAAAATATTTTAAAGGGAGGTGTAGTTTAATAATTTAAGAAAAGTGTTTTAACAGTAACAGCTTTTTGAAGAATGGAATAAATAAATAATATAAGATAAACAAAAAGCTATTTAGAAAGTCATTATTTGTATTTTTGATTTGGTCTTTTAATTTTATTTTACATTTGGTGCTGACTCCTTCACTCCCAAGTTTCGCCAAAAGTTCATTCTTTTTGGTAGAAATCCTCTTGAGTTCTTGATGTAAATGTGGGTGTCATATGAGCCAGTAATGTTAAGAAGCCTCATGTCATGATTTTCTGCCTCACGTTTGTGACTAAGGCTTCCAATTGGATACCACTGCAAATCTATTGCTCCCAAGATTCTTCCAAATGGAATAGGATGCCTAAAACATTTTTTTGGTTTTAAATAAAATATCATTATTTTGTTGTTTTAGTTAAATTCGTTAAAAAACTGATCTTACTGCATACGTATTCCACGTTAAAAAATCTTTGCTTTTAAGACGATACAAGAATCGACCGAATACCCATGTTACCATTTGCGTGTATTTTGCTGTATATGGGCATGGGATCACTAGTCTTTATTTTTGAAGACCAGCATGTAACTACTGTTCATTCCTCGTTCAAAACCACAGCTTTTAATATTATATTGTTTGCTGAAAGTTTA
>JAUIMV010000068.1:0-10999 GCA_033557775.1 Berosus sp. SLE1611
CAAACGCACGATCCCGCCGCCTCATCAGCCACCGAATATTATCTGTTATCCATGGTTTTAATGGTTTTTTTAAAGGATCTAGTGATGTACGGTGCATGTAAATCAAACAAAAATTGGATCGGGGTGTTGAAGAATTACATTTTCAGATTAATACTGTCGAGTTCAAACATACTAAACCACTCAATTGTCACTGAAAAAAGAGATTTTCATCAAAGTTATGATAATCTCTGAATGTGCGGTTAACAGGTATATGTGGCTGTTTATTGACTGTAACCACACAAAAACTAGGCAATGATCGGCGAGACCGTACGCAGGAACAACGCCAGAATCCACAGCAGGCACATCTTGGTACAATTACAAAATCAATGAGGGTGGATGAATATTCTGTTATTCTTGTGGGTTCATTAATTATCTGTGTAAAATTATGTTTCAATACAGTTGGTGAATGAAATATTTGTATGGCTAATTATATTGAAACGGTTAATATTGAAATCTCCTGCGCAGTATAGTTCATCTGTTGTTGAATATAGATTAGAAAGCACAGTATCAAATTTATCGATAAAATTGGAAACGCCTACATGTAGGCGATAAACTATACCCACAGCAACGATCTTTTTGCAGAGTTTCAAACGGATCCACAAGTGCTCTACTGACTCGCTGATATCCCCGCATAGAATTGTAAAAAGAAAATTTGTTTTTGACATAAATACCGACACCACCCCCTCTTATGGGCCTAGGAACATGGTGGAAAGTGTAACCCTCCACCTGTACGAGGTCAGTGTCAAATTCAGGAGTTAGCCACGTTTCAGTTATTCCTATTAAATAGAATTCCCCGTCCCGAATAATATCCCTAAGGTTAGCAAATTTAGATAACAGATCGTATGTTAATATGAGCTATCTTCAGCTTCATGTATAAGATAAATTATAAATTAAAAAAATATTAAAATGCATTGCAGAAGTGATCTTGGAGTGCAGAACTCATGTGTAAGGGTTCGTGCAGAAAGGAAATGTACTATGTCTAAACCACTGCGTTTGTAGTACTTATGACAACTTTGCAGTCTGCGTCAAACACTACAGACGAACTCTCGCACTTGGGTTTTGTACCAGCTGTAAAGTATGGTTGGCATATCTTTGAAGATTTTGAAGGTTTATTCTCCTTTTATCCTTCCTTTCGTAACAGACATAAATCACGGCTTGAGAAGAAGTAGATTTCCTTCTTCTTGGAAGCGGGCTAAGCTTCTTAGTATACCGAAGATAACAGCCTCTCTCTATCGTAGAAATAAGGACAATTGCAAAGGTTTTGGAACGAATGGCGGAGCGACAGCTTCCTGTTCTTCTAAATTAATTTAAGATCCTTCTTCGCCATTAATCTGTTTTTTTTTAACATAGTTGTTATAGTGGTATAAGTGCGCTAACCAATGAAATTTTTCAAGCTTGTGACTCTGGACAGCTTACGTCAATGGTCTTATGTGCATTTGATTCGCTATGTCACGAGGTGTTGATTTTCATCTTGTATTATAAAAGACTTTGCGTTTCAGCTGCCTAATCTTATTAACGGGTGTTTCTCAAGGGTCCATTTTGGACCCCTGTTGTTTACAATTTATACGGATAAAAGTCCCAGGAAATTTTCTGCTCCCCTGTTTGGTTCTCGTTTCGGTAAAGTTGCTGTAGTTGGAAAGATTCTTTTTTGTGTTGGCACAGGAGGCTAACATTTTCGTAAACATGTTCCCGAATTGGTTCGGAAGGAGTACTATATGTTCCGTCAGTTGTACATTAGTAAGCCGTTTTTATATATATAACGTTGGGAGAGTTGAGACCTTTAATATGCGATGTCCTTGTCTTAACAGGGGTTAGCCCGTTGATTTGCCCTCTCGTTCTGTTATATTATCGTTGTAGCGAATTAGATCTGAACGGTTTTAATTGTAGCAGTCTTTTTACTAATCCCACACATACATATAGTACACCAAATTAACGGGTATTTCATTCTCTACAAATGCAATAAAAATTAATGTGTAATCTTACCTAATATTAGTCTTTGGCAATGAAAAAAGAAATTAAAATTTAAACAAAATTTTTTTATTACAAAGACTAGTCAACTAATTTGTTTTTATAAGTGTTGTAGATGATGATTTGGTGCACTAATTATATGTCTGAGTTTAATAGTAAGCACGCTAAAATTAAAATGGTTCTGATCTGTTTCCCTATATTTTCAATGTACCCCCCTTAAACGAAAGGGTCGAATAACGTTTTTTCTACAATTTTGCTGCAAAAGCCTTATCTAATTTTTCAAAAATTTCTGTTACACCAAAAACAAGTGTAAACTACCTAAAACACATTGTTCTCACCCCCTAATTGTTTCGTATCAATATTTTTTTAAAAGTTTATAACTAATTTTTTGCAGTGAAAAAAAAAAAATAGTTAAAATGTTTTCTAAAAATATTGATACAATGCGAAAGGGGGTAACAACAATGTATCTTAGGATAGTTGAAGCCTGTTTGTAGTAGCTAATGGTAAATTTTTAACCATTTTTAAAATCTTAGAATAATAAGAAAATTGTCATTTGTGCGATCAAAACCCGAGAAGGCCTTCATGGCAAAATCATTATAAACAGCAAGACATGTGTCCCTTAAAATTAAATTGTAAGCAACATTTCCCTTGTAAGTTCTATAAATATATAATATTAATATATATATATATATATAATAATAATATATAAGTGTTTATCCAGATTAAAAGAATTTTGAATTGCACAAGATTAATAAATCATATTTCCTGTAAATTGTTATCGAAAAACAGTTAAGCCTTTTGATAAATGTTAATGTATTTGCTAACATTCTCAGTTATTTCTCAAACTAAGTTTTTCTCTGTTTTTTTAACACTGTATAAGATATACATATTAATCCTTCTTGCAAATTTTCTAACAGTGGGTTCATAACATCACACTCAGTGTATCACAATATAATCAAAAATTTATAAACAATAATACAAAAGGCTACTTCTGATAAACTATCTATAAGTGTATTGTATTGAGAAATATAATGGAATCTGTTTTAAAACATAAAATTGGTTGTTTGCCAGTCATAAGCTTAGCATGAAGTAAAAAATTTGACTACTTACAAGAAACAAACATTTTGAAGCTCTGATGTTAAAATGTTACAAACGGGCTAGGTGAGTCAGTTTATAAATTAGCAAATAAGACAATTTCTTGATATGTCGCATTTAAACTAGATGAAAAAGGTATATATGTATTTTTTAAGTTAAATTTTTGACATTAATGGAGTAAATAATAATTGAAATATTGACCTGATTTAAAGAAAAATTATGAGAGATAACTCATTGCTCCATAAGGTTGATAATAATCAATATTCCAAGTTATGAAATAATGAAATTCAAATGCTGAATTTTATGAATCTGTTGCTACAAAATGACACAGCAAAAAGATCTCTGCTATTACTAATTTATTAATCTTCTTCAGATGGTATTTACAATAAATTCTTCAATACCGGATACACACTTCGTTAAGGAATTTGGATATTCCAACATTTCGTCCACTGTCCAAGACATCTACAGGGAGCTCTGTTCTTAAAGAGCTTTATTTTGAGGTTGGAAATCTTGTTCTTATTATTCTGGCTTTAAATTCCGCCGCTTAAGATAACATAAAATGAGTCTATTATCTAGCAAAGAAAGTAAAAACCTTCCAACTCTAAACGCAGTGCTTTTAATTGTAAATTTTAATTGCAACAACAAAGTTTATTTCTTACAGTTGACATTGTGAGTGCAACTAAAAATAAAAATTAACAGAATTGATTTTTTGTATCAGCTTTTCTAGATTGTAGATTCTTTTTATATAAAATTTTTATTGGTTTAATTTTAACTAGTAGAGCATAAAACCGGAATTATGAAAACTAGAATTTAACCTCAAATTATAATCGAGAGCCTTCCAAACAAATCTCCCCAAAGATGTCCCTTGCAACAATGAACAAAACATTGGCATAATCAAAGCCCTCAATGCAGTTTGTAGCCGGAAATTAAGAATTTGCTATTTCTTATTTGCCACTGTTTATCCCTAGCGCTCATATGCACTAGTAATTAACCATCCCTGGCAATGAACTTTTGGCTATCCCCTCATTGATCTGCTGTCATTGTTGGAGATAAGTCATGATCTAGTGCGTACAACATGCGTAATTACTATAAAAAGCAAGCAGATAGTGGTGTGGCCCGATGAAACGTTAACTGCCTGGGTGGTTTACTGCCAATGCTTATACGGGCTGAGGATGTGTAGGAAACCAAGATTAAAAATGGAAGTGGGCCTTCAAGAAGCGAATTATATCAATTTAATGATCACTATATTTTGTTTTACATGAATTTTATATAAATGTAAAGTTATGAAGCTGTCAGACATCATGTAACATAAAACAACCTTCTAACCTCTTTCAGCGGTACATCCCAGTGGGAAGGTCGAAACCCTTGCAGAAAATTCGACATATTCGAAAAAAATAATCTCACCGATTTTCCATTCCTCAAGTTTTTCCAGGCTAGCACTGGTACAGAGTTTATATAACATTTAATGATCACTATATTTTGTTTTACATGAATTTTATATAAATGTAAAGTTATGAAGCTGTTAGACATCATGTAACATAAAACAACCTTCTAACTTCTTTCAGCGGTACGTCCCAGTGGGAAGGTCGAAACCCTTGCAGAAAATTCGACATATTCGAAAAAAATAATCTCACCGATTTTCCATTACTCAAGTTTTTCCAGGCTAGCACTGGTACAGAGTTTATATAACATTTGTACCCAAGTGTACCTTTGCACCACACTGTAGTAAATAATAAACTCATTTGCAGGTTAGATTAAAGGGAACAGTACTATTATTAATAATACTAGAAAATATTTATTAACAAACTAACCTGCAGTTTCACTCTGGATTCGTAAAATTAAAATGATTTCGATGCAGGCTAATTGCTGACGCACTCACTTAAAAGAATCGACAAAGAGTGATAGACTGTGGCGAAAAGGCAAGTTTATAGCTATATGCATTTCAGTTTATTTTAAATGAATTTTTATTCCCATGCTGTCTGTCTGTGGTGCTAATGTTTTTACAATTCAATACTGAATGACCTTATTTAGCGCATTTCTATATAAGCTACTGAAAATAATAGCAATTAATTTGTATTGTTATTTCTATGTAATCACTGAGTTTTCAAGTTCCTTGGATTAAATAGTGTGTGATAATTAATTATTACTAACGTCAAAATCAAAATTATTGTGAGCGGTTGCTGTTTAAATATCCCATAAAATTTAACGCAGTGTGGCGAAAAGGTACACTCAGCTGCAAAGTTATAGGTACAAAAGATATATAAACTCTGTGCCAGTGCCGGCACGGAAAAACTTTAGTACTGGAAAATTGGTGAGATTATTTTTTCGAATCTGTCTGCCGGGAGAAGTTAGGTGATTGATTTATGTTACAAGTTGTACTATGACAAAGAGTCCAGCATGAACTGTCTAGTAGCAACGTAGGGGTTTCAAACTGTGCTAATGGAGTAATGATTGATCTCCAATATCCTCTATTTTTAATTATTTCACAAGCATAGCCAGTATTTGCATGTAATTTACCATGTTGAGTGATGGTTTTCACTTATCACCTAGATATAAAAATTAGGCGTTAGCTTCTTTAAAAATAAAGATGTCTAAATATATTCTTACTTTACATATCAAAATAGTTCTATTTTGGAATTCATACATTTAAAAACTTCAACAATTAATTTTGAAACATAAACGAGTATAACTTTATCTCAATACTCGAATATTAATTTCACTATATATTTTTAGAATGTATTAAGGCCATACAGCCCCTTGATTTTCCTGCTCTTCTTGTTCCTTTGTGATAGGGGGAATAGATCTGAACTGTTTTAATTGTAGCGGTGTTTTTATTAAACTCACACATACATATTGTACACCAAATTAACGAGTAATTCATTCACTAAAACACAATAAAAATTAAAATTTTGTCTTACTTAATATTAGTCTTTGACAATGAAAAAAAAGTAAAAATTTCAACAAAATGTCTTCTTATTTAGTTAAACAAAAACTAGGGTTAACAAAATTTTTTATTGGAGTTGTAGATGATGATGTGAACTACTAATTCTATGTCTGAGTTTAATAGTAAACTTGCAAAAATTAAAACGGTTGCAATATATTTCCCGTATTGTCAATGGAACAGAGTGAAAGAGAAAATGAAAGGACTGTACCCTCTTAAATAATTATGTAGTCAAAAATGTAACCTAACTGCATTCCATTCTTGAATAGGCAGTCTGCTTTCGGACAAGCTAAACTTAAATAAGAAATGGTGTGTATAATTCAAGTAACATTTTAATCATTATTTGTTGTTAACTACGATAAAACCTAATGTATCCACTTGAAAACAGAATACTTAATACCCGATAGGCAAATTGAATTTTTGTAATTTACTGACATCTTCTAATTAGAACAAAATTGTACACTGCACAAATATGATATGCTTTGAACTTGATAAAAATAAAGGGAAGAGTACACATTAAAAAATCAATATAAAAAAAATATCTATCTTATAAAACGCAAACCAGAAAACTGGCCGAACTAGTGTCTTAAAAATATTTGATTACTGTGGTGGATCAGGTGTGCCATTATTATGTCCATTTTGCACTTTAGGCAACTGTGACCTCAAAAAGTTGTTTTCTGTTTCAAGCTGCTGAATTTTTTCCATAAGCTCTGCAATTTTCTCCTTTAATACCTCTACTTCTTCACGAACTGTGTACATAAGATGACTTTTGACTAGATCCATGGCTTGTTCAATTTTATTGTCGATTGCGTTCACTACTGGGTTAGCCCGTGTTGTTTCATCCCCACTTGCGCTTTCACCACTTCCTTCTGCACCTACTTCAGCAGGATTTTCATTGTTTTGGACTTCACCTTCTACGTTTTGGACACTGTTTACACTAGCTACAAATTGTGGGTTGGTGTAGACGTTTGTTGGAACAGATGGATCAAAAGGTTGAACTTGGACTGGTATTGTGGTATTGACTTGGGCAACAGGTATTAACGTTGGAACTTGTGTTAATGTGTGAACTTGCGATACTTGACTAATTTGGCTTTGGCCTTGTGTGACGTGTTGTTGAGGGACTGTTTGAGGGGGCGCTGTAGTTGCCTGTACTTGACTCGCACTTTGAGTTTGTTGTAACTGATTAATATTCTGGGGAACTTGTGAAGTCTGTTGGTTATTTATTTGGGCTTGTCCAACTGAATTGCTGACATTTTGCTGCTGCTGAATTTGTTGTTGTTGTTGGGAGAATTGCTGGTTTTGAACCTGCTGATTTATTTGCTGCTGGTTCTGGACGACATTCTGACCTTGTTGAACATTTTGTGATCCTTGACTGTTTTGAACTGGCAGAGATTGGGGAAGCTGATTTTGTACTACATTCTGTGACTGATTTGTTGGTGTTTGACTAACAGTTTGTGGTACATTAGCATTTAAAATAACATTTTTTGCTGTTTGTGTTGGTAAACTACTAGCTATAGGTTGTGGTTCACTTTGAGCTGGAAATGCATGACCATTTACCATGGGTTGGGCCACATTTTGTTGAGTGCCAGTTGGAGGGCCAGCATATGTTTGACTTTGCTGGAAATTAGATGGAAGTTGTTGGTTAACATTCTGAGTAGTTGGCACAAAAGCACTTGCTTGATTTGGTATAAGAGATGAAGGAACATACTGTACATTTTGAAAATTTGGAATAGTGAAAACTGCACTGTTAGGAACAACACCTGCAGGAAAATAGGCTTGTGATGTGTTAATAAACTGGGGTTGAACAGCCCCTTGTGGTAATCCTTGAATTTGCTGGGGTAAAGTCTGTGTTTGCACTGGACCTTGTGTGGCATAGAAATACTGGGTTTGCGGCATTCCTGTGTTTGGAATATTTTGAAAAAATTGAGGGGTGCTAGTATAACCACCTTGTAAAAGCATTTGCTGAATGTGCTGCTGTGGGAGACTCTGCGTTTGCATGTAGATAGTCCCTTGAATTTGCGCACTGGTTTGTGATTGGGGCGTTTTATTGGAAGAGGCCATTGTAGTGGGTGGAGTTTCATCAACGTAATCCATACATTTCCATCTCCCTCTTCTAAAAGGTTCTAGACTAGCTATCTTTACTACCTTAAAACGATCGTTTCTACTTGGAGTCGAATGCATATCTTTGTTATCACCGTCAGTCACTTTGGCTGTAGTTTCTGTCACTGTATCAGTCGAAGGTGTGGTAGTCTCTCCAGGCAGATCAAGCGAATTCGTTGTGGGAATTATAGCGACACCATATTGAGGACTCGTGGGTATCACATTTGTGGTGCTTGGGTTGGCTGGAACAGCTTCACCAATTTCCGTTGGATGTGACTCTTCAACCACTGGTTGTTGAGATGTCGTTTCCAAAGCTTTCACTGGATCCACTGATTCTGCATTAGCCGTGGTCGATTCTGGACCTACGGAATGCATGAATTAGATATTTTTAACAAAAACAAAAACACTCAAAAATGTGTTACCCACAGTCACTCAGTAAAGGTGCTAAATTAAAATGTGTTTAAATTCATGCTTTTATACTAAAACATTTTTTGTGCAAGTTAAATATACACTGATATTTCTGAATAGTAACAAAAACAACTGTTTAAGGGCAGTAAGCTAAGTCATTTAGGTTAATTGTTGATATGTTACTACTCAGAAATCTAACTTTGTAATTACACCTAAATATTTTGACACTGCTATATACTGCATGCAAATTGGTAGACTATAATATGAATGAATGAATAAGTTATTTTATAGCAGTGCAAAAGAAAATTGCATTGAAAGTTTATAGGCCACAAAATATCCTTTCAAAATTTATGATCACATAAATCACAATAACTTTCACTGTTAGAAAGCAAGTCAGTTTAATTTGCACTACAACTAAATCTAAGTTCATCTTTCTATTGCCAATAAAACATTTGTAGGTACTACCTCACAACACTACCAGCACAACAATGAATAATAATGTAATAGCCTATTTTCCAATTAAAAATCTATCAGTGCAATTTTTGTTAGTACGTAGCTCTGGCACTGTAATTTCCTGTTCCACTTCAAGGGAAATATCTGCTTAATCCATATGGTTTTAATTAAATACAATAAAAGCACATATAAACCCTATAAGTAGTCACTCCCAATGAATACATTGTGTACAGGGTGGCTCGTTGTGGACTTTCGCATCTTACAAGATATAACAGTTACAAAACAAAAACTAACAAACATATCCTATCCTTGATTTTTACGTAACAAACAACTGTGATGACAAAACTCTATTATTGTCTTTAGTTTCACAGGTAATTTTTAGATTATTCCAATTTAAGTTTCTTTTTAAAGTAATCATAATGAAATTAAAACATTTTGCAGGCTGTTTTATACATAAATGCAATTAAATCGAAATCCTGTACAGAAACAAAAAATCACAGTTCTTGGCACTATATTCATTTTACTGATGAAAAATCTTTACCATGGAAGAAACTTTTAATAAGCAGATTGATAGGTTGTATGCACGAT
Source organism: Berosus sp. SLE1611 (assembly GCA_033557775.1). Classification (NCBI taxonomy): domain Eukaryota; kingdom Metazoa; phylum Arthropoda; class Insecta; order Coleoptera; family Hydrophilidae; genus Berosus; species Berosus sp. SLE1611. Next base: position 9,593 of record JAUIMV010000068.1, read on the forward strand.
CCTCCAAGGAAGCCAGTGAGCTGGTACCAAGGATTAAACGGTTTGATGGGGAGTATCCTATGACGGCGTCACTTCCTTACATTTTTATGAAAATGAAAAGCAACAAAAGACTATCAGCGATATATTTTAAAGAATGCACTAGAGCCCATGAACCAAATTATGTCCCAAAACAAATAATGGATATCACAACAGGACTCTGTGTCCACTTATAATGTAAAAACAAACAACAGTGGCCAAAAAATCATGTGCGCGAGTTTATTGGTACTGACCATTGGCAATCAGCAAGCCTACATCCTAATCTGATCAACTACTAATTGTGGTCAGTATTATAGGGAATGGTCTGTAGAGGACGTCACTATAACCTTTCGGAAAGCGAGGAAGGCTACCTAGTTGGTCACCCGTTCTCTTGAGTGTATTTTTTAATAAATAATAAACCTGGAGTCAGCAGGCTTTGGTAGAAGCTGTGGACCATTTTACCATGGACATTGTCCATAGTGCGATCTATGCCTATCCTAACAGACTTTGGTACTGTATTAAGGCAAACGGCAGTCATATCGAATAATTCGCTTATATATTGTAGTTTGATACTGCCACAACAAATTATTAAAATCCTATCAGTAGTTTTATTTTTATAGTTGAAAAATCTTGTATCAATATTTATGGCAGGACTAGTGGAGTGATAAAAGTGAAAAGGGTGTAAAAAAACCTGTATCAAAAGGTAAGATATTAATAATGACCCATGCAGGAAGTGAAAATGGTTTTATACCAAATGCACTTGCCATATTCACATCAAGTATGTGTTCAATTTGTATGATTACACTGTGCTACTTCGAAAATCTAACAAGCTAGGGACCTGGTGGGTAAACCTAATTTGAGCATGCTGAATCCAATGGTCCTAATTTTTAGTTAGCTCGCGTTTTCGAGTTATTTCTATTTAAAAATGTATACAGAGTGCGCGTAAAGTCTGGAACGCTCACGATTTTAATAAAACTGATGAGATTTCAGAAATAATGCTCGGACACAACGATTTGTATTTTTGATTGCGCATCTTTTCGTAAATTTTAAAATTATACAGGGTGATTCGTAAGTAAGATACGCCAAATTTGAAAGAAATTTTAAATAGAACACCTGTTTATTTTGACGGCTTCCAATTGAGTGTGTCATTTCCAATCCAACGATATCACACTTACCTGCTTTCAATCACGTTTAATACAGGAAAAGTAACTTGAAGCATCAGAAACATTATTTTTTAAATTGCGAGTAGGGTGTGCTAGAACATTTTGAAGATATAGTAAAGAGATAATCAAACTATTTTGTTTATTTTATCATATTAGTAAGACTAGTTGACGTTGCAAAGGCTGCTGCTTGTTTTAAGTTATTTCTATTTAAAAATGTATACAGATATAT
>JAUIMV010000069.1:0-10992 GCA_033557775.1 Berosus sp. SLE1611
TAACGACTGCCGAAGTAGGGTAAATAAAAAAATATTTACATCAATGTAGTTTCTTCATTTTTAGCTTCAAAATGCGTTTGCCTACGTACACCTGCTATTCGCTTAAATTACAGAGGCCATACAATTTTTTTGTGTGATGGTAACCAAGTGGTATGGTCTTATCATCATCATCTCGTGTCCATTGCTGAACATAGCTCTCCCTCATATTTCTCTATCCGTCTCGGCCCTGTGCCGCCTGCATCCGGTCCGCTCGGCAACGCTTTATGTCGTCAATCTATCGTGTTGGTGGACGGCCTCTATTTCGGTACGCCTCATCTCTTGGCCTTCATTCTAATATCCGCCTCGTCCATCTGTTGTCCGTCATTCTAGCGACGTTGCCTGCCCAATTCCATTTCAGCGTTGCTCTTATCTTCACAGCATCAGTAACTCCTCATCTGTGCCGTATCTCTCAGTTTGGGATATATCAAGGAAATGCCCAGCATCATACGCTCCATCGCTTGTAAGTAAAAAGCTTATCTGTGCTAAATAACGGTTTTAATAAATCGCCATAGCATGTGTTGCCAATTTAGTTATATTCCTTCGATTAGAGCAACAATTCGCAAAAGTTACCTTACCCTAAATATTGCACAGAAACTACAAAAACAATTGTTCGTATTCTTGACTGCGAAGAACAAAATTCAAAAATAAAAATATTATTTTAATTACTGCTGTTGCTTATATATAAGACCAAAAAACTTTAAAAAATTAAAAACTTTTTACCTCTGGCTATGTTACTTGGGCTGTGATATATTTTTATACTTATATTATTTTTTTATTGTCATAAAACATCCATATTTCTATATTGTGCAGAAAGTACCAAAACGGGTTTCTTTACTTTTGATTACGAAGACAAAAATTACAAAAATATAAAAAAATAATCACTCCAGTCATAGTCAATGTACATTTGCAGTGTCGATAAAGACACATGCAGAAGACATGTTTTTCGCAACGATTTAGTCTATTAAATTTACATCTCATCTTACATAGGTTATAACTTACCCAAGCTTTTTAGTCATTCAGTCCATGTACTTATGCATATTGGATACTAGTTGAAGACATTGCATGATTTACTCTATGTAATTTTAAGGGCATGTGAGCTTATAAGAGGGGGCGTCAGAACCCTAAGTTTCATGCATTTGGCTAGAAGCTAATGCCAACCAGCTGATAAAGGAGCTTCTTTGTACATTGCTAGTAGTAATAGAGGTTGTTTCATAAAATATATGTAAGCCGACTGCTTATTTAGTATCGCGTTTTGTTAGCCCAATCCTTTGCTGTTCCAAGCGCGCGCTTTGAACATTAAATAATAACTCATTTGGAAAAAGTACAGCTAACGTAGGGTACCTGCTGTGCTTTGCATTGTCATAATTGAATGATAATCCATTGGATGCGATCTGCGTGTAAAGAATGGATTAGTTAAGTGGAAAGCGTAAAGGATGGATTCGGTTGATTCGAAAAGGGAGTCGTAAATAGCCTACAGGCGTTCTAGTTCATTTCATACCTTCATCGGCGGTATCCCCTCGTTTGCTACCATTGTATGCATAATATTATTCTAGCGTGTTTTTTTTTGTTTGTGCGAGTTTTTGCTTTAAATTTGTAGGCTTTTTAATTCGGATTTAGGCATTAGGCAGGGCTCAATACTCCATGGTATAAAACAATATTTAAAAATTGGTTTCAATACATGTGCGTTCGGTGAATATTTGGTAGAGTGTGCCGTGTAAGCAAAACTGTTTAGCATTGTATATTTGGTCTCGTAAATATATTCCAATTGTATTCCGCACATTTAGCCAGATTATTTATGTATAGCGGTAGTTCTTATGTTCAAAACTGTGTATATACTTGTTTACTCCACCAGTCCCGTCTTGCATTCTATGTCATTGCTTTTGTAAAGAAATTCATATCTACCATTTCATATTTTTCAGGGTTAGTATTAAATTCAGATATATTGTTGTTATTCCTGTAAGAGTAAAGTAGAGTTATAGTTTCTTTAGTTATTTGCAAACTTTATTTACTGTTTAAGACTGTGTATCACGCTGGCAATAAACAGTAGTAGAAGGTTATCCTAAACATTTCTTAATGTATCGTGCTAATGTTTTAATATGTTATAAACTATATGTAAAAATGTATTTTTCCTATAAACACATATTAAATTGGAACACAAACAAATCATTTATTATATATGAGTAATTAGAAAATTACTGTAGAGAAAGTACGCAATTTAAATTGCGCGCTACAAAACCTGGTTCCCGTGTTCAAAGTGCAGGGATCACATGCAATATTTAGCAGCTATGACGGAGAATCATACACATATAGTACTGGTTACACCTATTAGAGTGTCAAATCCGGTACTTAGGTATATGTGCGGAGCATAGCTACTTCGTAGCCCCACGCACATATGATTCCATTTTTGATATTTCTCTGTAGCAACAAGACACCACGGATAACGTTCTATAATTTCTTAGGCTAACAACCAGTTCTCTCGCTAAAAATGCATACCAAAAGATAAAATAACTTAAGTGTATGCTGGGGCACCGTTGAGGTAGAGCGAGGTTCATAAAAGAAAATTGCGAATAAGCGAGCAAGACGTAAAAAACAAATAACAGTATATTCAGTCGCAAAAATGCTTACAAAAATTCTTAATGTAAAGATATACTTGCTCGAAGCCTTACAATCCACCAGTTAACTGATAATAATAAAATATACTTGCAAAAAGAAATTTTGGAGACGACAAACCAAAAAGAAAAAGCGTGTAGGATCCAGGCGGCAGAGTCACAAACTAAAGGTTGGCCAGAAGGAGAAACAGAACACACCAAAACACACCGACATTCATGCTCCGGAGAGCTGTCCACCCGAAACTACACAAATATACAAAAGCATTTTATTCAGATACAAGTAAAACAAAATTAACAAAATCAAAGTTAAATAAGCATTAGCAAGTGTAGCAGAATAAGGAATTATTATTCAAATTACTAATCAAGTAATAATATACAAAGAAAAGCAAATTGTCTTAAATACAATAAACGAAGTCTCTTAAATTACATGTACTAACGTGTTAGGCAATAATGCATAGGCAAAAAAATTGACAGCAAAAGTAATGATAAAATTAAATTATCGAAATAAGAAAAAAATCACTTGAAAAAGTAAATAATCGATAACAGAAAATTAGTTAAATAAATTTATAAAATAATTGATTAATTACATTAAATTTCAAAACGATACAGTCGGTTAATCCAGTCAAATTTCAGGAATGAATAAACATGAGTCAAATAAGTCAATAAGTGTAATTTTAAATACAAAACAAATAGTAAATCAAATCGTTAGGTCAAATCTCATAAAAAAATACCTAAAAGCTAGTTAGCCACAGGCAAGAAACTCACAAAGGGAACTTTCTTAGGCGGGACCCTAAAAAGCAAGGTTACTAAAATCCAAAAATTGTAGTTTCAAAAAACAATCGCCAAATCAGGGCAAAATATTTATCATTAAACTCAAACTAAACAAAACCCTCGGAGGGTACTCCATGAGTTGAACCGAAGAAATACAAAAACAAACTAATGTCAAATACAATCCTAAATAATCCTTGAAAAAGCTTGGCACAAAACTAAAAGGTAAGCCAAAGGTCAGTCAAAGAGAATTGCAGCACTACAAAAGTCAAAATCGGTAAGAAAAGGTTCAACACTGCATAAAACAAAATCAGTAAGAAATTTACAACATTACATAAGACAACACAAAATAGCGCTAAACCCCACGGATAGCAAAGCAAATAACAAAACTCAAATAAGGCAAGCAGGGCAATAACGTAGGAGCGCAGAAGTGCGCAGATGGACTTAGAATAAATCACAGGTATAAATAAATCAAATAGGTCTAAATATGGTATGAGGTAATTAAGCTCATTAGCTGTTATACAATCATTCCCTGGGATACCTTCAGTTTTTAGGGCGTTTGTGTATTGGACTTGTACATTTTCATCCACAGGAGTCGGTAAAAATGAATCAGAATGTGCCTTCTATCCGAAGAGAGTTTCATACCAGCCCATGTGCTTGAAAATAAGTCCCGCAAATTATATTGGGATATGAGTATTATTACAGATAAACTCATTCCGAACAGCAGACCAGATATTGTGCTAGTCAACAAAACTTCAAATAGTGCACTACTCATAGATATTGCAGTAACAGACTCGTCAAATAAGACGCATGCAACAAAAATCGAGAAATATCTTGACTTGGCTGTTCAAATAAAGAACATGTGGAATGTTGAGTCTGTAAGAATTCTCCCCAACTGTAGACGCACTCAAAATTCCTCCTTATATCTCTAACAACATCCAATTCTTGCTACTTGTAACATCGTCCAGAAATTTCTTTGTATATAAAAATGTCACAAAAGAAATAGACGTGTTTGACTCTTGGACTAATTGTCCCAGCAAACATATAAACCACTAGAAGCCTCGTGTGCAAATCTATGATAATAATAATAAAAATAATAATAATATCGCAGATAAATAGTTATACCAACACTGCGATTATGAACACGTTCCTCCAATTTTGAGATGCACAGTAATGTTGAGGGAAATAGAAACAAATTGGACAATGCATTGCAGCTCCAAAAGAGGTGCTGCTGACGTGCTGGGTTGTTAGACCGCTCGTTACTCTTGTAAGGATTAGTTAAGACATTTAGTTGACACAGTTGTTAATCTGTATATACTTAAGACAACGCTTTGTGTTTCAAGTTTGCCACCATGTTGTCTCAAGCACGGATGTGTGTACCCTACGTGTATCAGAAATAATTTAAGAGCAGTTATGGTGTAATTCACATGCTATGGAAATTTGTCTGTACATTTGGGGGGAAATTTTGTTTGTCAGTTGCATCATCTAAGTTTATTAGATATGAAGCTGTCATAAACTCTTTCAAGTATAAGTTATAAAAAAAACTGCAAGAGTCGTTTTGCCGAAGTTTTGACACTGTGATTACATTATCTTTTTTTTGTATTTTCTTGTGATTGTTTTCATCTGTTTATTATCTCTTGTTATGTTGTGATATTTCCAAATACAACTTACTAATACTACTTCCACTAATGATGATAAAAATTGTATCTTTTCCCTTTTTGTAAAAAAAAATAATTGGTTTAATAAAGTTCAACTTGAGAACACCAATAAAATAAAAATATTTATTAGTTAAGATAGAAGAACTATGTGTTAATAGAAAATAGATCTGTACTACCATGCGCCATGTAAGCGAAAAGAGCAGAGAAGAGAAGAAGCAAATGATCAGTGCGAACAACCTGTCTGACAGGCCAAGAAGAGAATATTCCTGCTATCTCTCCTGCTAGCAGACGGCCTTTATCTCAGTCACTCTCCGTTGTACAGTACAATGCAGGCTATAGAATCCACCGCAAGTACCTTTTCTTCTACTCGTTGCCTCTAGAGCCGGAGCCGATCGGTTGCTCGGTGTGCGAACCGGTGCGGCTGAAGTACGACCTTCCAAGAGAGTACAAACGCTAAAAACAATTCTCAACTCTTACTTCGCGAATAGTGAAGTGACTTCTTTTCTTCTTCTTGCTCTTCATCGCCGGTGGGTTCATAAACCCTTCGATGGGTTTCTTGCATATCTGTTAACGTGTCTATGAATGTATCGCAGTGTATAGTTGTCGCATCTCGCCGATATTGATGTTAGTACTGATGCTAAGAAATCGGTGAAACTTACTGTTTTCAGTAGTGAAATCATCTCCAACTGGGTTCTTCTTCTTGTTGTTGGTCTTCTTCTTACGTGAAAAGTGGAAACTGTGCTAGTTAATTAACAAGTGACAAGGCCGTGTGCAATTTATTAACCTGATAGTGTTGAAGGACGATCAGAAAGCTTTTACTGCTATATCTATATGTAAGTGCAATTAATTGATTCAGTTTCATTTACCAGCATTTCCTATAATGTAAACAAACATTAGATTGTCTAGTTTATTGATAGACTGTTGTACTTATACCTTTTAATGTCCAATAGAAATCATAGCAAATCAATTTCGCTACTAAAAGCAGTATTATAGCCAGTATTTTAAGACATTACTAAGAAGTTTTATACTGAGTTAAAAGTAAAGTCTCAATTAATGATGTAATGGTAATGTCGATTCAAAACTGAAGATAGATTATCGTTAACCTTGAATTTCGATTGTTTTAAAAGCCATGGCCAACAAAGTTTTTTTCTCTAGAGATTATGTGGTGATGGTCTGGAACAATCTGATTTCTATAAATAAACGGAGTAAGATTTTTTTAGCCAATTCACATTTCAATAAAATGATGATCACACCAAGCATGTTTTAAACAATAGTACAAAAACCTACGTAGATAAAAATAAATTTTATTCCATCTGATTTGAATCAGATATATTTGTTAAATATGTTGATTTAATTATATATTTCAAATCATTTGAGTAAGAACGGATGGTCTAAAGGGTACTGCAAATAGTAACAAAGAATATATTAGGTGATTTCTAACCTTTATTAAAATCAACGGACCTCGGCTATGATCATGATATTATAATGAGCATGAGACTGCAAAACGAGTAAAGAAACAATAGATAGGCTTGGTTTTATTTTGTTTTCAGATATTTTTGAACTGTACTCCGAACCTGTCTTTAAATAAATCCGGAAAGACAATCCAAACAGTGGTGCTGTTAACAATGTACATTAGGCCGATGATAATGTACCCTTACAAAATACTGTTCATAAACTTATCCCCTTGTCCCCCGATTTACACGGCACTTGTTTTACACGATTTTGCTTTTACATGATTTATAAACTGAGAATTTCCAAAAAACTAGTAAAAATATTTATTCCGCTCCATATACGCCTACACAAATATTTGATGGCATTTTTGATTCTTTTTTCTTCGCTAACCTGATGAAAGAACAGGGGATTCCTGGACTTGTAAAATATATACATTTAGGGGGACCCTGGTAATCTGTACGTATACATGTATGTACATAGGCATTTGACTGCGTAGACCATGAAGTGCTGCTTGAGAAGCTGGGAAATTATGGTGTGAGGGGGCTGGCCTTAAGCTGGTTTCATTCATATCTGAGCGGGCGTCAACAGATTTGCTAATATCAAATGCTGTAAACGACGTGATTAGCCGCCATAGGTCTTCACCTTTGCCCGTTGTCTGCGGCGTTCCGCAGGGCTCAATCCTAGGACCATTATTATTGTTAATATATATTAATTATTTAACTGATTCCTTCCCTGGGATTGGGTTCTCGCTGTTCGTCGACGACACTAGTTTTATTCTACATAATAAAAATATCGGGGATTTGGAGAACAGTGCGGAAACTGTGTTAGCACAGATCTCTGACTGGTTCGTAGCTAATAAATTAAGGTTCAATCTATTAAAAACACCATTTGATTTCACCATCCTTGGAAAAATTTACAAAACATGACATTACAATTAAACAACATTATATTGTATCATCCGACTACGTTACATTGTTGGGTTTGCATCTAGATAAGAATTTAATTGGATTCACCATATCAAGGAAAACGATTGTATTCCTTGTGAGGTGTTGGATGTTGTCAACGATTTTTAAAAAGAAACTAAAAATATTTCTGTCAGACAAAACCTTTTATTCAATTAACGAATTTTTCGATCGCCCGCGACATCCACCTGAACGACAATAGTCATATTTCAAAATCGTAATCTCTATAATATTTTCTGTCATATTTACATTATTCATAAATGACACTTTGCTATCTGCCATAGCGAGCTGTTTCCATACCTCCAGTGGGGGTTAGTCTGTTTAAAATTTTAAATGATATGTACGTTAATGTAATTAATTAATTTTGACTGGAAATAAAGCTCTTCTTCTTCTTTCATTAGACCGTGATCGAAAGTATCAAATTCCTTGGAAAAATCAGTCAAGACGAGCGCAGTAGTTTTACGATGATACAGCGAAGAGAAGACACTCTAGCACACCCATGGTAACCTGACTAGGTTTGAGGATGAAGAATAAATGATCACAAGTACATGCGCAACTGATGACCAACAACCTTCTCTAGAATTTTTGCCAGTGGAGAGAGTATGCTAACAGAGCGCAAATCCTTAAGTTCCAAACAATTCTTTCCCTTGGGAATTGGCGTTATAAATGCCTCTCCCCATGACGACGGGAAAACCATCTCAAGAAGACAAGTGTTAATAATATTAATGATCGCAGGCAAGGCTAAAAGGCAACACAGTTGAAGCATTTTGACAGAAATCAAGTCACAACCGATAGCATTAGCTTTAAAGCTAAATATTATTGGACGAATATCTTCTGGAGAAACTAGTGAAAAAGAAAATTCAGTGTCAACGCCTTCTTTAATGAAAAGTTCAGACAAAGTAAATTAAATAAAAAAGAATCACTAAATAAATTAAATAATGCTTTTACAAAAACTTCAGAAAAAAACAATACATGGTAAAAAATATAGAAAATAGTGCTGTGTATACAAACTCCAGTAGAATTAGTAGTGGTTCTAGATGTGTGTGTAAGCGGTATAAAGTCTACCCCGAGAAAAAAAGCAAACGAATTATTGACAAGATTTGCGTCATTGTATGTGTTTTTACATCGTTTGTACAAAAAATGTAAATTAAATTAAAAAAAAAGAAAACATATATACCAATCAGAAGTTAACACAAAAGTAGCATATGACACCAAATCGTGAAACACCTCCATAAAAGAACAATCCCGAAAGTTCCATGTTAAAAATAAGATAATCAAAATGTAATTAAAAAAAGAAAACAAAAATCATCTACTGCAGAAAAAACGCAAAACTAATGATATACATGAAACAAAAATAAATCGTATGTAATCTATGTTGAATATAATTCGGTTTAATTGCGCAGAAAACAAACGTACATTAAAAGAACGTTAACTTATATTAAGAAATAATGCTCGGTGGTAAAAAATGCCACGGAAAAACTGCACTTTGCTGTTAGCCAGAGATGAGCACCATCCAATGTTTAGTGTGATTTTATTGTTTTATTAGTTCTGTATCATTTTAGCACTTATTAAATAAACCGATTCTGATTTGATTTAAAAGAAATAGCCAAGTTATCTTCATTACCATTAAATTCATGTTTGTTTAGCTATTTATTAATGAAAACATTGGTTTTTGATCAATATTAAAAAATTCCAAAACTCACCTGAATCTGATTCCGATTCTGAGTTTTTCTCAGAATTTATTGTGGACCGAGATCTATCGTGGCCTGAATTATTCACACTAAATGACATCTATGTACTACTACTCACATAGTAAACATAATTCTAGGTGTCTCGCTGGAGAAGTTGCCCAAGCTGAAGATTCTAGCTAGTGGTGGAGTGCCCGCTTGTGGAAGGCAGCTCCTGCGCGTGGCATCTTCGTGGGGTCGCTACGTCTTCATCTGTTCTACAGCTTCACTTCGGCGAAAGTTACTGAAAGTGAGTCATCACTGGTTTCATAATGTTTGTAAAAACTTGAAAGTTACAACGTTCTACGCCGAAACGTCCTAAGTTTTGACTGCGCCAATTATGTTTTGAAATGTAGCAACCGCTTTTTTAATATATTTATTTCCGTATAACTAGAATTACGGTAGTACATAGAGTGAATAAAATGGTACAAATTATTGCAATATAAAAGTTATGAGTCAGCAAAAGAGTTCTTGAAAATCTGTTGATAGTCAACAGCAATGTTGCTGACGGGGTGGTATGCCCATATGTTTCTTCATTCGTAAATTCCATTGGAACTAAAACTGTCACTTAAACCTTTTCTTAATTGTAGCCTTTAGTTATAACTTCATAATGACTGCTTCCAGTCGAAACTATTAGTGAAAATATACTTTCTAAAATTCCAGTGAATTGTTTTCTTTTAAATTATGGAACTTTTGTAAACTTATATTTCTTCAATCAACGATTACCAAAGGAGGTTGCTGCAGAACGAAAATTGTCACAGCATTCTTCTAATAATCTATAATGTCTCTTCTCATATAAATATTTATTTGCTATCCTGTACAAAACAAATAAGAAAATACAAACCGTGCCGTTAAAACATTTAATTAAACTTTAAGTTATTGCTTTCGAAATGTAGTTATCATCACATACCTGTAATGCACGAAAACCATTTTATGTTGGGAAGAACGAGCAAGGCATAAACTTATCGGTAAGGAGGAAATATAATTTATGGATTATTTAAACCTCGGTGCTTTGGTGTTAGAGTACTGTTGCGTTAATAAACAGGAGTTCGTCTAAGCTGTTACACTTTTCTTTATTGTTTATGTAAAAACTATTAAATAATTTCCTAAAACTAAAAAGTGTAAAGTATATTCGTAAAGATTTTCACAACATAGGACGATAACCTATATTTTACAATAGACAGAAAATGCTTGTAAAAACAGAAATAACCAACAAAAATATTGTAGGGTACGCAGTAGTACTTATTGATGGTGTAGTGGTCGGTGACGCTGCAGTGGTTGGTTTTACTGTAGTTGTTGGTGATGATGCAGTTGTTGGCGACACTGTAGTTGTAGGCGATTCTGCAGTGGATGATGATACTGTAGTTGTTGGGGGTGATGCAGTGGATGGTGTTACTGTAGTTGTTGGAGATGATGCAGTGGATGATGATACTGTAGTTGTTGGGGATGATGCAGTGGATGATGATACTGTAGTTGTTGGTGACGATGCAGTGGTTGGTGATACTGTAGTTGTTGGTGATGATGCAGTGGTCGGTGACACTGTAGTTGTTGGTGATGATGCAGTGGTTGGTGACACTGTAGTTGTTGGTGACGATGCAGTGGTTGGTGACACTGTAGTTGTTGGTGATGATGCAGTGGTTGGTGATACTGTAGTTGTTGGTGAAGATGCAGTGGTTGGTGACACTGTAGTTGTTGGTGATGATGCAGTGGTTGGTGATACTGTAGTTGTTGGTGATGATGCAGTGGTCGGTGACACTGTAGTTGTTGGTGATGATGC
>JAUIMV010000006.1:0-17369 GCA_033557775.1 Berosus sp. SLE1611
CACATTTGCTCCCAACAAAAGAGTCAACCTATCTTTTGCGGCTTTAAAACCTGCAACTATCCTCCTAATTTTTCACGTCAATGAAACGGGCCTTTACTGGCAAATATTACCTTCACGAACATTATTTCCCGTGAAGAACGATCAGCTGCAGGTTTTAAAGCCGCAAAAGATAGGTTGACTCTTTTGTTGGGAGCAAATGTGTCAGAAACACTAAAATTAAAGCCCATGTTAGTTTATCACTCTCAAACACCACGTATTTTGAAAGGTATGGATAAGGACATGTTGGAAGTGGAAAAAGAAAGCTTGGGTAACCCAGATTATATTTAGAGACTGGTTCACAAATTACTTTTGTCTCAGAGTGCTCTGCTTCTGTGAACAAAATAACTTACCGCCAAAAGCGCTTCTACCTCTCGACCAGTGTTCCGCAAAGTGTGTGCCGTGGTCTTAAGTTGTTGTGCAGCGGAAAAATGTCAAGTTTTGTGACCTACACATAGCCGAGAGTTATGCAAGAAAAGCGCTTCGTTTTGCGAGGAGTAGGACAGCCTCGCCGGGCGCATGCGCGTAACTATGTCAGACAAAAAGTCTGTTTGTTATGTCAGTGCAGAACAAGTGAACGAGAAATATAAAAAGAGCCAATCACATAACTTACAGCTGACTTTCAGCGTAGTGATGCTGCGACCTGCTTAATTGTCGTTGTCGTGCGCTATTGTAAACAGAAACAAATCGCTATTCGCCAGTAACTAGCCGCTAGTTTGTGATTGTGTCGTCGCGAAAATAATTGACTTTTGTTAGTACAAACAGATAGACATTAGGCATTCGATTGGTGACGGTGAACCGATACGGGTGTGTTTTTTCTTGGAGCATTAGATTGTCCTTAATCCCTTTTCCCACAGCCATCTGTAAGTAATCTTTTATACTTTTAGACCTATTTTCGCTGTTGCAACTTCTGCATAATACTTTAAAGCAAAATGGACACCAGGCAGGGGGATGAACCCCCTGATCCCGGCATCACACATGCACGTGGTCAAGAATTGTCGCCTAGGTGTAAAATGGCGATCGACGCTCTGATCAGTATGTCGAAACGAAAAGACTTTGAAGAAATTGCACCAAATTTAATTTTAGAGCAGGTGGTGAAGGATGAAATTTCAAATGTAATAGCAAATGATAGAGAGAATAATTCTGTGCAGGGTATTCCTGGCTTTAAACTCATATCAAACATTCTAATCACTCCACCCAAATCAAACTCAATAAATAAGGTTGATGAATTCAGACCTTTTGATAAAAGTCCTTACATTGTAACAATTGAGACTACTGACGAAACCCAATTGGGGCCACTTAGAGTTGGCCGCCTTTTGCTGACCAACAACGTAGCGGGAGTGGAAAAGGTTGAGGTTAGGGGCAGATCCCGAGCAGCAATTTTCTTTAAGGCTTTTAACTTGGCAAACAACTTCCTTAATTCAAACATCCCTTCGAACAACGGATTGAAGGTATTTATTCCGAGTCATTCCATATCCTGCAAGGGTTTAATCCGGGATATTGATCCCAATCTGTCGGAAGAAGTTATCAAGGAAAATCTAAAGTGTATTCCGTCCACAGACATTTTAAATATTAAAAGGATCTACAAAAGAGACAGAATGGTGGGTTCCTCCCTACTTATACCCACTTCCTCAATTATTGTTACATTTAGAGGAAGGAAACTTCCCGATTCAACTAATATATTCTACAACTATAGAAAACCAGAAACTTTTATTGACAGGGTTATCCAGTGCTTCAATTGTTGTCGATACGGACACACAAAGAAAATGTGCCGTAGCATGGTACGCTGCCCTAAATGCGCCGAGAATCACAATCTCCAAATGTGTGTACAAGATGACGTAAAATGTCTTCACTGCGGAGGGGACCATTTGGCGACAGAAGAAACTACTCTCCTGAAAAATAGAATATGTCCAGAATTCCTGTCACAAAAACGTATTAAAGAACTAATGGTACTGTACAATATATCGTTTTATGAGGCAAAAATGGCAGTCAAAAATAATAAAATCCCCTCATACTCAGATTCTTCGGCTACCCCTGTGTTAAACTCAACAGCTTTCCCTGAACTTAAAGCCCCACAGAAGACTACCAAATCTCTTCTTCATCTACAACTTGAGGAAGATCACTCGACGACTACCAACCAAATCTTTCGTAAGCCTATCAGGTCACCCCCACTTCCTCCACCACAGCGCTCTCCAATGCGAAGAGTCTCCCCTCCCCCAGTGGAACAGCCCCCACCTAAACGTCGCCCAGTATACGAACATGAATCACGAAAATATATCTCTGGTCCAAACGAATCTCTCAATTCAAATAATATGGACTGGTCTACAGAAGAATCCCCTACGCAGGATTCTAATCTAGCGTCACAACTACAATTATTATTTCAATCCGACCCTTCATCTCTAAAAGCAGTCTTGCTAAAGGCCATACCTTTCGACTCTCTCCACGACCTCCTAATTTCAATGGATAACTCTCCCTTCTTATGAAAGTCTTACATTGGAATGCCCGAAGTTTGAATAATAAATTCTATGAGCTACTCAATTTTTTAAACACAGACCCCATAGATGTGATAATAATATCGGAGACCTGGTATCGACCAGGTGATGAACGTACGATCCCTGGTTATTCAGGCATTTTCCAAAGCCAGAATAATGCAAGGGACGGTCTAGCCTTATATGTCAGGAACTCACATTCCTTTGCCCGACTGACACTTCAAGTCTCGCAACAAATTGAAGCACGCTGCCACCTTCTAGCTGTTAAACTTCCCAACCTGACTGTTGTAGGCATGTACATCCCACCAGATATTCATTTAAGGTCAAACTTCTGGATGGAAATTTTCAACGAACTCGATCGTCCCTTCATCATAGGAGGAGACCTGAACAGTAACCACCATGCCTGGGGGGCAGGTAACAACAACAGAAATGGTTCCTCTTTAATGCAAGCACTATCACGTTCAGATGTGGTCATTATAAATGATGGTAGCCCTACTCGCTGGACTCCGCCGAATCAACATATTAGCGTCGTAGACATTTCCTTAGTTTCGGCTGACCTGGCTTTAAACTCCGTATCTGAGACTTTGGACGATAACATGGGCAGTGATCACTTCCCTATTGTAAACAATATTAATATAGGAGATATTCCACTTCGGGCACTTCAACCCTTGAACAGTACATCCTACTCTTATAACAAAGCTAACTGGGATTCATTCCAGGAGGAAGTCGACGAAGCTTTGAGGACTCATACTACTCAAAACACTGAACTAACGTATGACGTATTCCATCAAGTTTTAAAACAAGGCATCCATTCGAACGTCCCCACAGCACCTAGATACAAGAACTTCCAATACTGCAAATGGTGGGATGGGGAATGTTCCGAACATAAGAAAAAACGTAGAGAAGCCATCCATAAATTTCAGCAAGATAAACTCATGCAATCATATATCGAAGCCCAAGCGATCATCGCCAGGACCAAGAAATTTTTTAAAAAGAAGAAGAAGGAAAAATTTTACCAATTTTGCCACTCGATAAACCGCGAATCCAACATCTCTGAGGTATGGAAAGATGTAAGGCGATTTTCTAGATCTCTGACTCTTTTCACACATCATCAATTTCCAGAAGGCAGAAACCTCAACTGGGTGGAGAGTTTTATGGATAAACTGGCCCCCCCAAGTGCTCCAATCTTTATTCACCGTTTAAGGGTAATGATGCCACTTGATCATGTCTTACTTTTACCCATTACAATATTTGAGGTGCAAAACGCTCTACGAGGAAAAAGGAACTCCTCACCTGGAATCGATGGAATCAACTTCCTTACACTACAGCACCTTTCGAATTTTGCTATCGCCCAATTGACCTCCATCTTTAATAGAATTTTAGGTAATGAAATGCCAGTACCAAACAGTTGGCTACAATACTCTATTTGCCCAATTCCAAAACCGGGTAAAAACCCACTTCTTGCAGAGGGCTACAGACCCATAGCATTATCATCCTGCGTACGAAAGCTGTATGAAACTGTCATTAAAGACCGTCTCGAACACTGGCTTGAACAAGAAGACAAGATGCCAATTTGGGTTTCGTAAAGGCGTGTCTACTCAGAACGCCCTACTACATCTTACAACAGACATCTTAGATGGCTTTTCAAGGCGACATTGTACGGTGGCAGTTTTCCTCGACATTGAAGCGGCTTATGATAGAGTACTCCCCCATATTCTACTACAAGATCTTATACATATGGATATTCCCTATACCTTCGCTCGTAACATTTATGACCTTATAGAAACAAAACATCTCCTCCTAAAACAATTTTCCTCCGCTCATTATGAGCGTTTCTCTAATATTGGATTGCCCCAGGGTTCACCACTCAGCCCTTTGCTTTTTAATGTCTATACAGCCGCTCTGAAGGAGGTTACTGCAGGGGACGTCTCAGTTATTCAATATGCTGATGACATATGTATATATTCTTCAAATCGGTCAGCGGAGGCCGCTGAAATAATCTTGAACAGAACATTGCGTGCCGTGCAGGAATGGCTGTTACAAAGGGGACTTCAAATTTCACCCAACAAATGTGTGGGTATGGTTTTCACCAAACGCAGACACATACCTAGACTGAATATTCAGATTTCAAACACTGTACTACGAATGGTTAACTCGTATAGGTACCTGGGGGTCACCTTGGATCGAAAACTCAATTGGAAAGCACATACTCGTTCGGTTATTAACTCTTGCAGGGGGGCGTTGAACTTGATGAGAGCCATCTCTGGTGTTTCATGGGGGGCAGACCCGAAAATTTTACTTACGCTGTCAAAAAGCCTAATTCAGTCAAGATTGGATTACAGCCACTCTATCTTAAATAATCTCTCTCAAACTCTAATACAAAAATTGGAATCAGTACATAAGGAAAGTCTTCGCTTTGCTATAGGAGCCATGAGATCATCGCCCAGCGCAGCGATTTTTGTAGAAACAGCTTCGATTCCCCAACGATTCAGAAAATCGCTATTAAACAAAAGATTTTTAATCAAGGAAGCATCGCATACAAACAGTGTTCTACTAAATAAGCTGGATACACTTCAAGATTTGGTCAAGGAGTCTCCTATCTGGTCTAACGCTCAAACCCCAGAAATATTATCTGCTTTGGGAAAGCTGACCCCATGGCGCGACCATGTGAAAGCCACCAGCAAATTGCCAAGGTTCTTAGTGGATTACCAAGTTATCATTCAGGAAGTTTACTTTGAACCATACTTTGAATCACTTAAAACTTCAGAGCACCTCAATATCAGGAATGTTTTTAGAAGCCATATGCAGGACAAATGGAATCACAGCTGCCTTATTTTTACTGACGGATCGGTTACACACACACCACATAGAGCTGCTTTTGGCATTTTTATACCATCACATAATATAGAAATCAGCCAGAGAATATTTGACTTTTCCACAATTTACACAGCAGAGCTTAGGGCAGTGGAGGATGCTACAGGGATTGTCCTTAGCGAAGACATACAATCAGCAATCATCTGCACAGATTCACTCAGTGTAATTAAAAGCCTTCAACATAGGAACCTCAATAAGGCACATCCATCGTTAATGTCGATCCTGGAAAACCTAAATACAGCAAAAAACCGTAATATAGAGGTTATACTCTGCTGGATTCCAGGCCATAGTGGCATTGTTGGTAATGAAAAGGCGGGTCAGCTGGCTAAGGCAGGTACGGAAATTGCAAATATCGAGCCGGATTACAATCAAGTTTTCTACCGTGATCTCTTCAAAATGTTTACATACCAGGCATTTCAAGAATGGAGAATATGGTGGCGAATTACATGCAAAAAGAAGGGCAAATTCTACAAACAGGTCGTAAATGAAGTTCCTAACCACCCTTGGTTCCTTAACTCACCATATAACCTTAGGAAAGATATAACCACCATGTGCAGATTGCACTTGGGACACTGCCATACCCCAACCCATCTTCGCAGACTGGGAATCGGAGAGGATGACTCATGTTCCTGTGGACAATGAGCTGATTTGGACCATATCTTCCTTAATTGCCCAGATAACATGGCAAACATTAACAGCTTGCTTGCTTCTCTTATAGATAGGGGTCTGCACCCACCTCTCTCAATGACACATATTTTGCATACCTTACCGATTAAACATTATTATGTTTTGCTTCGCTTCATCAATGCTTCGCATCTTTCTCTGTAGAGCTTATGCACGTACTTTCTGCCTGTTCCACCACAATTACTCCATTGATCGTTCCTTTCCGAGGCCTCCTTTTATGCTTGTTAATGGTCTGCAGGGGCCCCAGATCGAGAAGAGTATTTTTACACCTCCATCCTTACTATTAGTAACCCCACCCGGTAGTTTTTAGCACACCCTAATGCTCACTCGTCAGTATTTTAAGTTAGTACAATAGTGTTCCAGTAATCTTCTAATCCGTAGCTGGTGAAAGGGACCAAGTTGGTTCAAGCACCATAATCCACACAAGAAGAAGAAGAAGAAGAAGTATTGAAATCTAACCTAAAAAATGAAGTGCTTTGTGAAAAACTGTAAAAATTATAATGATCAACGCAAATTTAGTTTCTTCAGGATCCCGCAAGATGTAGAAAGGTATGTATTTCCGTTAATAATTAGCTATATAGCATTGCAAATGGTGTTGTTGTAATTGTAACACGCTTTTTCAAACGCTTGTTTTAGAGCAAGAATGTGGGTCACTGCAAGCGGACGGCTAGAACTTTTAAACAAATTGGATAAACTTTATGACTCCCATAGGATTTGTGCCGTACACTTTGAGGACAAGATGTTTATAAATAACGAACGCAATAAGCTTCACAGTGATGCTGTGCCAACAATTTTCCATGAGTACAAACTTCCTCAAGATCATACGTACTTGCCTACCGAAAGTTATGCTGTTCCATCAACTTCAAAAACCGTGACAGAATACAGTGATGCTGTGCCAACAATTTTCCATGAGTACAAACTTCCTCAGGATCATACGTACTTGCCTACCGAAAGTTATGCTGTTCCATCAACTTCAAAAACAGTGACAGAATACCAAGGTACGTAATGATTTAAAAAACGCAAATATTAATGTTGTGTAGTGTTTTTATAGACCAGTGTGTATAAAAACTAATACAACGTATCTAAGTTCTTATGTTTTAAACGGAAATGATTTAAAATAATTCTGCAGAGCATTATCTCCTTTAGGAAATAGGCAGGCTAAAATCTGTCATCGTATGTATACATTAGCTCTGTTTGTTATGACTTACTCAGTGCACCCAGAACACTGAAACGATTGTAATTAACTGTTCATTGTTTACGGGCCAATCACAAACGTTTGTGTACACCCTGGGCTCATGGTGTAAGCATAACAAACGAACTTAGTGACTTACAGAAAGTCCACATCATATGTGCAACGGTTTTGTTTTATTTTTTACCAGATTGAGGTATTTTAAGTAGGTTAAATATACACGGTGGGGATTTTAAATGGAACACTGCTTATAGCGGCTCTGTGAATGGGATTTCTCCATAAACTAAATACACGTCTTCAAAGATTTTTTATGGGCTTTACTTTTATCATGTAAAAAATATTGGGGCCCCAAAGAGGGACGCAGCCCTAACCAATTTTTTTTTAAATTAGAAGAAACTACATGTGGCACCTTTTTGAACAGCTTATTCAAAAGCAAATTTGTTCATCATATTTTTTTACGCCAAACATGTGTCAGAAATTTAATAAAATATTAATTTCAACTCTTTAATGAACAATAATATTATCAACGTCACCTTTTTAGCCAGATTCAACTGATGGTAAAACTCTTCCATTACTCTTCGCAAAACTTCTGGTGTGATTAAACGTATCTCTGCTCGAATCTTCCAGATTTCTAAGTCTGTTGACAGACCCTTGTTTTTAAATATTTCCATAAATAAAAATCTAAGGGTGTAATATCCAGAGATCTGGGCAGCCACTCTATAAATCCTCACCTTCCTATCCATCTCTTTGGAAAGACAACATTTAAGAATTCTCCTACAGTTCATGCAAAGTGGGTAGGGGCTCCATCCTGCTTAAATATTCTTTGGTCCAAATTGCCATTATTAGGAAATATTCTTTGGAGTTCAGTATTAGAAATGTTTGAAGATAATTTAAATACTGGTATCCGTTTCAATTTGCTTTAGAGAAGAATTGATCTATTATTTTGCCTATTATTTCAGTCCAAACTTTAATTCTCTCGTGCCATTAAGAGTGGCATTCAAGAATGCAATGAGGATTTTCATCGACATAATATCGACAATTTTGATGATTAACTTAAAATAAAAATTAATTAACAAGAGGTTTGGAGGTTCAGATTTTGCCCAGCGATTGTCTAGAGGAGGTATGTTTCAACAGTATCTGAAACGTTTGAACAAATCCATAACATTTTTATTCGCGTTCCAACCACAAATCCTGGACTGGTAGTCAGAAAAGTCTGGCGTTCCGACAATTCCTTCGACTGTGTGTGGATTGTCAGAAAAGTTTCTCCATTTCTTTGTGAATTGTTAATCTGGCTCATATTTTAAGAATTTCGTTATTAACAAGTTTATACGTTTTATTCAATTTCTGTGTTTTCTCATACACATTTTTTTAAAGTTAGCCTTTCCAATCTTTTCATTAACCATCAACATAACCTCTACTTTTTCAAATTTATGCATGAAAAGTTTTATTTGATTGCATTCCAAGAAGAAATACACAACTAGTAGTAGGTTACATGTCGGAGATATCTAGCTATTATTAGTCAGCTTGCTGTCAGTCAAATCCACGACTAGTAGTTTGTTGTTAGAACATACCTTATAACAACTTAATTCCATTTAAATATAAATAATTAAAAGTTTGTTTAGTTTTCAAACTTGACCTAAAGTATATGTTGCTTGATCAGAAAAAAGTATCCGTTCTAAATCAATTTGTTCATCGTACAATGTGCTCATCATAACTTCGAAAAATTCTACCCTTCTATCAAAGTAATCTTGCAATAACTCTTGTACTGGTTTCATTTTAAATTTTATTCAGCAGATTTTGTGTTATTTAACACCATTTGATGATCAATATTGTGATCCACGAGATAATTGCCTTGCTGGTGTAATAGACTTTTCTTGATAGGTCAACAGGAGGTATGTTCCAACTACCAGTTTTCGCCTGATGCATACATCACTCCATGACTGGATGCGCACGTAATACTATACGAGCGTACCAAGAATGAACTGAACGAAAACCATGGAGTTGGAACGATTTAGATACGATGAAGACAGATTGCACGAACCACAGTTGAATCTGTAAGCTGTGGGCACATCGGTCCTCGTGGTACTTGCTCGAGTCTGTGTATTGAAAGGGCAGTTCATGATCTGGTCGAGGACCCATTATTGAACTTGTTGGAACGCTGTCATTGACCGTGTCAATCACGGTAAATGGTAGAGTTGGAACACATTAATCACACTGCGCATGTGATCGACCGTGTAATGTACCATTATCTCGCGTGTTGGAACAAAGCTTATATATTCAATTTAGTGTCTTCTGATATTTGTGCAACCATCGTGAGAATTTTAATTTATAGCGTTTCAGTTATATACATTTTTAAAATTATTAAATCAACTTTTAAACTACTTTTCAAGCGTAACACAACCGGCAGTGTTACCAAGGCAACAAAACAAATGTCATGTGGTTCAGTATGTGCCTCATCTGGGATACATTTTCAACAGAAACAATGATAATACCATTTTAAAGTTATTATTATTGTAATTGTTCATTTTTATTAAATTTCTTACACATGTCAAAAAAATATTATGAAGAAATTTCTTTTTCCATAAGTTGTCTAAAAAGGTATCATAAGAGGTGTCATCTAATTTGAAAAAACAAAGTTTGCTACTATGCCTCCTCTTTTGGGTCTCAATTTTTTATTTAGATGATGGAATCAAAGCACATAAGAAATTCTTGAGGACGTATTTTTGGATTTTAGAGAAATCTTATTCCCATTCCATTAAAAAACTCCACCCTGTATAAGATTATGCTCCAGTAAAGACCCGCCATATCCCTTACAAAAAAGTCAAAAGAGATCGTGAGTTCCATTAAAATGTCCATTCTCTCAAAAATAAATATCACTAGCTTTATCCTGCAAGTTTTGTTATATGAATTTTATTATTCTGCCAAGCACTAACAGCTCATTTTTTAACAGCTCAATTGGATCTTGAAATAACCGAGCACCAGGAAGACAATCCCAGTCCAATAGTTTCACCAGGTAGAAGTGATGTCAGCATCCAAACTCCCAAATCTATTTCTTCTGGCACACCTCGAAAAAGGAAATACCGCGAAAAATTAATGGACCTTAAAGAAGACGTAAAGAGCCTTACCAGCATAATCGAACAGAAGGATAAGGAAATCGAAGAAATTAAATCCCAACCTATCAGCTTTGAACGGTACCAGCAGCTAACACTACAATTTTGCCCCGATAAAAACCTCGCTAATTTTATAAATATGCAATTATCACAAATAAGAAAGAATCCAAGGGGAAGGAGGTATTCAAACGAATACAAAAATTATTGTTTGTCTATGTTTTTCATGGGCCCAAAATTGTACAAAAATTTAATTAGTAAATTATTTGTTTTGCCAAGCATAAGGACGTTACAAACACATATTCAACATTTGGACATACATCCGGGGCTCAATGACTCGGTTTTTCAAGCATTAGAGTTGAAAGGCAAAAATTTGCCAGAATTAGAAAAATATTGTACATTGTGTGTTGATGAAATGGCAATAAAAGGGAACTTATTCTATGATATCGGAAGAGATGAAGCAGTAGGATTTGAGCAATTTGGAAAGCTGGATAAAAGTTTTGCTGCAGCTTTTAATGCCACAGTAATTATGGCAAGGGGGGTCAATTCGAAGTGGAAGCAACCCCTTGCATATTTCCTTTGCAATTCCACGTGCCCGGCTGATAAATTAAAATCCTTAGTGTTTGATACAATATTAAAATTGCAAAGCATAGGACTGAAACCTGTCTGCCTTGTATCAGACATGGGTTCAAACAATATACAGTTGGCGAGATTATTATTAGTAAGAGAGGAAGCACCGTATTTTAATGTTGGTGGAAAAAAAATTGTATTTTTGTACGACCCTCCACATCTAATAAAATCGATTCGTAACATACTTATAAACAACAATTTTAACTACGATGGTCATATTGCTACATGGCAACATATTAAATCATTTTATAATCATGATAAACAATATGAGACAAGGGCAGCACCAAAACTCACAGAAGCACACATTTCACCTTCGTGCTTTCAAAAAATGAAAGTCAAATTGGCCACACAAGTTTTAAGCTGCACGGTCTCAAGTGCTCTTTATACATATGTACGATTTGGACATTTACCTTCCGAAGCTATGGCTACAGCCGATACCATTTCTCGCTTCGACAGACTTTTTGATGTATTTAATGGATATGATCCAGAAAGTACAAAACAATACAGAATACCATTCCGTGGAGAAGAATTCCAAGTAGAATTCCTGAAAGATTGTTATAAATACTTTGATAAAGTCAGAATTTTTAACAATGTGGATGTGGATGTCACGAAAAGGATGAAATCACTATCAGGATGGAAGGTAAATATGATAATTTGTGAAAATGAAGCTTATAGTATCAGCAGATATTTATGTGCAGAATTCTTTTTGTGGTTAGAAACTTTACCTATGCCTATAATTGCTAGGGTATCAATGCATTTTTAACTGCATGATACAAATTATTTCCACGGATATTTAACCTTAAACAATAGTATTATACTTTTGAAGACCTGATAATCAAATGCATTCAAGCAGTAAAAATTTTTTTTAAATGCGTAGATACATGATTTTCTTACCTTTTACTATCTTTCGTATATAATCAACCACGAGATTTTTTTGTTTTAACTTTTAACAACAGTTCACATCAATACATTATTCATGACATCCTTGAGGATGATTTATTATAAGTTTAATAGGTTTTACATGACTATTGTATTTACCAAAACTAAACAAAAACATTACTTTCTTTCTTATTAAATATATTTCTAATATATATATATATATATATATATATATATATATATATAATATATAAACCATAAATGGACTATTGGTGTTGTGGGACATTTTGAAAAATGCTGGTTTTACTGACATTCACACCAGGCAAATAAATCAAGATTGCCTAGAAAATTTTTTTGGATCCATTAGACTGCAGTGTGGGAGCTGTTTTAACCCAACATCCTGGCAATTTAAAAGATCGTTTAGGAAGCTGTTGTGTGTAAATCTGGTGCATTCGGGCACAGAAAACTGTGAATGTGACAGTAACCAACTAATTTTAAAGATTAAAGATCTACCGGCCAACAATATTTTTGAAATTGAAAAATCGACAAACATAACAGCTTTACAAAAAATTCATATAATGCCCAAAGAAATAAGTACACTTGAAGAAAATTTTCAGTCCTATATGAGAGGGTATCTTTTAAAAAAATGTTTGGAGGTTCACACCTGTGATACCTGTATGGTTTATTGTAACAATACACCCACGGAGGGAAATTTATTCACGTTTTATAAATCCCAACATAGCAAAGGGATTTTATTAGTACCGGATAACAATTTTATTAGCTATGTTGTGGTTTTAGAGGAAACATTTTTAAAACATTTTGAAGAGGTTGTTTTGAAGGCCAACCTCATTGAAAATTTTGTTGAAATTTACAAAAAAATTGAATACCAACATCCTTGTCGACAATTTCCTTACCAATATTTTTTGAAATTGTATGCAAGAATGAGACTTTGTTATACATTCAAGTACACAAACAAAAATATTAAAGATTCATCCAGAGGAAATCGTAAATTGTTAATTTGGAGAAATCTATAGAAGCATCTATAAGATCTATAGCTATGTCAAAGAAAGCAAGAGTTAAAATACTAATTATCAATTTTTTATATGTTTTACTGAAATTATTTTGGCGTCTTAGTTCATATTTGCAATATATATATTGATTGATTGATTGTTTTTCGAGTTTCATCCCACGTAAGTGTCACAAATTTTTGTGTTTACATGGTAATAAAATAAAATCATTTTTACGGCTTTATACGCAGGCTACGGCAAGACTAGGGGCGAGCAAAAAGAACCTGCTTTTGCCTTTGCTTCAATAACGGCACTTTTGTTTTTCAGCCGACTCGGGATCTGCCACAGTGCTCTCCCCTAGGGCTAATTCTCGATTGCTTACAATGGAGAATTTGGTAGTGTATGGCATGCTTTGACTCTCTCTTGACTTTGATGTGATGATCCATTATCTTAATTGTAGCAGTCTTTTCATCACTCTGAATGACTTCATATGGTCTTTCGAAGGCGGTGTTAAGGAAGGTATGACAACATTCACTCTACAGAAAACAATCACAAAGTGATTTTTGAACGAAAGTTTTGTTTGAAGAGGTGTTTTAAGATTGCTGATAGCTTGTTGCAATTTTTCAACAAAATCGTTGTCGGACAAATTGGTTTTTGTTTCTTCTATGAATGAACCTGTTAAATGGACAGTTTCACAAGGTGTCATTCCGAAATTTTCTTTAGTTGTTGAGCGTAGGCCTAGAAGCACAAGAGGTAAAACTATGCTTACCTTCTAAGAGAGCAGCAGTAAGTGCAGTTTTGATTGTCCGGTGAAGATGCTCGATGATGCCATTTGTTTGTGAGCGGTAAGCAGTTGTTCTGATTCACTTAAACCCTAGGATACGACCTAACTCTTTGAATAAATTGCTTTTGAATTGTTGACCTTGATCCATGCAGATGGTCTCAGGAACACCATATTTTGCAATCCATTGGTTGAGTGCTGTGGCCACTGTTTGTGCGGAGATATTCACAAGAGATGTTGCTTCCACCCATCTGGTATAGCGGCCAATGGTACTCAATAAGTATTGTTTTTCGCCAATGGTGGGAGAGGTCCTACCAGATCGAGATGAATATTTTAAAAACAACCTTTAGGCATACCAAATTGCTGTATCTGTGTTCCAGTCTGTTTGTACACTTTGCATTTTTAACAAGTGATGCAACTATTTTGTCCAGTACTTGTATTTCTTGGAATATATTTGCTTCTGACCAATTGCATGGTTGCATGAATTCCAGGGTAACTTAAGCCATGCATCTTCTTGACGTAACGATTGTGAAATGAACAGTTGTTCTATGGTTGTAGAACAAGCACAGATGAATTGCAGTTTAGAACCAAATATCGACAGTGGTTGCAAAAGAAGAGATGTTGTTTTAGAATTGAGAATGAATTGCAATTCCATGTCTTCTTGCTGTGCTTCAGCAATGGCAGTATAAAATCCTGGAGAGGAACAATTTTGCTTACCTGCTTTTGCTGCAGGGCTGGTCCCATGGCAATTTGCAAAGCATTATGAAAATGGGTCCGATTGGATCCAGATTGGCCAGCAAAGTTGCTTGGCTCAAGTCGGGCTTCAATTTTTTAAACACGAAAATGCCTTAATCTTTACGCTTTAAAATGGGTTTTTCCCCTTCTTCTTGTTATCAAGAAATAACTGGTAGAGTCTG
The DNA here is from genome assembly GCA_033557775.1 of Berosus sp. SLE1611. Classification (NCBI taxonomy): domain Eukaryota; kingdom Metazoa; phylum Arthropoda; class Insecta; order Coleoptera; family Hydrophilidae; genus Berosus; species Berosus sp. SLE1611. The sequence goes on from JAUIMV010000006.1 coordinate 14,594, forward strand.
TTTCAGATGTGTGAGGTACATATTTGAGGTAAAAATTCACTAGGCACAAGATTCATCAAAGCTCAAAAACATGTTTTAGCACAGGAATAAGCCTGATTTCATGAATCTATCATCCTGTTGTCGTATACCTAGCTAATTTACCGTAAATCCGATCAAGTCCAGCTTGGCGTTACCTCTTGTCGGAAAGTCTGAGGTCGATTAAAAAATAAAAACTTCGATTTAACACCTGTTTGAAATAATGTTTAATCTTTGGTAAAATATGTTTATTCTTAACAATAAAATAAGAAATGTCAAGACGTGACAAGCTATTCTGTTTACTTGGTGATATAAGAAAAGTATTATCACGACTTTGTTTGTAGTCTACGGCTAAAGGCGAGAGAAAAGGATCTGCTGTTGTCTTCAGTTGGTCGGTGGCGCATTAGCTTCGGTCGACTCTCAGAATCCGCCACAGTTTATAGAAGCTGATGTGTCCAACACAAAACCTCCCTGCATCGCCAATGGTTAAGAAATATGTCTATTGTCTCCATTATAGAGCTAAATGCACATTTTTTCTGTCGTTGTTGTTATGCACTGACAATAATCAGAATCACGTACTCGGAAGACTAAAGAAGAAAAGGGAAGTATTACTCAGTGCAAGACTTATTAAAAAGATAAACAAATATTAAATATAAATATGTTTACCATCATGTATTGAGATGACCCGGTATGATGATACGTTATTTCTATATATCCACAAGAAACAATTTCAATACTAGAGTTATTTCTGAATATCGGAAAAAGCGATTAGTATAAAATTAAATTTAAAAACGAAACCTAATAGGAACGATTTAGTAGGATTAATTTTGGTCCACCAATTAAACACGCCTGGCTTGTTATGAGTTCCGCAGTCGGCAGTTTCTAAACAAGGGCCGTTGTATAAATACAAGAACGTTTGTCACACGCCTATAAATTATTTTTTGTTGATCTAGACATTTCAAAACAAAAAGTCATCTGTTCGATAATATGAATGTTTTAAAACAAGTGGGTTATTTTTTTCTTATATTTGCTTTCAGGAAATTATCAACGAGTGTGATTTGTTTTAAAAATACTTACTTCTTCAAAAAGGGAGTTTTTGTTAACTTAGGAAGACGAAGTGTGTTTGTAATTAGAGCGTTTTAAAAGCCAGGTCAGTGTTGTTCCCAGGGAAGTCAAAGTAACATGCGTCAATTGTTAAGTAGAGTGTGAATTCCCGAATAGCCAGAGAGATGGTGCGGAAGTTTCTGTGTGGGATCTTCATAGCCAAACGTAAGTGTTTAATGTCCTTGTAGTCATTTTATCAATTGCCAATTCGGTTTGTTCTTAACATGTTCTAAACGCACTTTTCTTATTCTTTATTTCAAATAAAATTAAAGACTATAAAGTCTTCTTAAGCATTTAATACCTCATTTATTTTTTATTCCTATTTTTATCGCGGGTAACTTGTACAGTGGAATTAACACAACTGCTATTTAATTAATTACAGTTCAAAGTAAAGTTTTAGTAATATTTTGTGTTCGAAAATGGGTTCTAATAGCTGTTTAATTTGCATTCATTTCATGAATCAACTCAACTACGATGCTCTGTCCCGAGTTTAAACATCGCTTCAGCTCATATCCAACAGAAGCTTTATTCATAGTTTTAAGTTGTATTAATAATTATTTTTTCTGTCCTGGTAACGGTCTTCTTACTTGTATTGGCCTGAATTGTGAACAAAAATACCCTTACACAGGTGTGATCTGATTATGTAGTTAATTTAATTCACATTTTATTTTGTATTCAACATTTATTATGTAAGGGTTTTATTACAATTATGTTTTTGTTCATCTTACTTCTTTGTTTATTCATGTGCCCTTTTAGAAATGTAAATATTATTAGAGATTATGTTTTGTTTTTCCCTAAGTGTTCCTCAAGGCTGAGCGGGATGTGATTTTATTTACGGGTTATTTTAATACTTTTTTATGGTTCACATATGGAAAACTTTATTTATGAAAATTAATAATATTTTTTGTAACTATTCTAATCATACTCTAATACGGTATTTAGTGTATATTTATGTGCTCTCAAAGTATTGACAGGTTTTATTTACTTATGAGAGAGAGACAGAGAGAGAATTTTATTGTTTAGACCCTAGAACCCAAAACCCACATACAGTGTTTATCTATAAATTAAATCATGAACAATACATATGTATGATAATATATATATAACAAATTAAAATAAATTCTCTTGCGCTTGTGACGGTTTGCCCAAATAATTTTATAATTAAATTTAAGTGTGTATGTGTCGACTGGCATGCTTATTGAGATGAAAAATTAATAAAAATATGAATGTAGAAGTGGAAGCAGATAATATTATTAATATTAATTTCAGCTTACACATGGAGATTTTTTGTATAGCTAGTAGTGTGTGGGTTCTGTTTATCTGTAAAAATGGTAGAAAGCTTTAGGTGACAGGCACCTGTGTTGCTTCCCAAGAATTTAGAAATTTTTAGAGATGGTCTGAGTTTTTCCGATAAGTAATAACAATACCAACCCTCTCCCATGAAAACTAAGGAGAAACAGCAGCAAGCTACAGTGAGACGATTGAATATGTGTCATCAGCAAAACGTTGATTGTTTGAGCATACATACTCTCTAGACCTTCTCAAGAAAAGACATCTACTCTCCAATTTTCGTATATGTAATGGTAAAGTGTTATAATATTTAATTCCTGTGTATTTATAGTAACTAATGTTTAGTTGTTTTGAGACTTTCGGCAGA
>JAUIMV010000070.1:0-10990 GCA_033557775.1 Berosus sp. SLE1611
TCGACACTAATTTTGTTTTGCAGGAAAAATGAAAATAATATAAGTTATCTAAAAGATTTTCCTTGTAGCACCAATAAGAAGGCAGATATAGAAGAAATCCGCACTAACCTAACACCCTGTATATCTTTTAGCAGAGTGACATTGGACTTTACCTGGTTGTGGAGAATTTGGTGAAGTTATTTATCAAAGGTTCATTGAAGGTTCACATGCTCCTGACAGTTGTTGCCTCAAATGAATGTTTTCTGATTCTTGCTCATTATCTATAGCAATAAAAAGAGGGAGAAACTGAAAATTTATCATAGTACATTTAATTCACCTACGTTCCAATTTCATTTTTAATTTTAGAGAAGATTAGGGAATGATTTTACCGTCCTCTTCGGTCAAAATTCTGATTCTGTAGAGTAGTCTACATCTTTGAAATGCTTAGAGAATATTATTGCGCCTGGCTTTAGACTACACTCGTCCAAATTGTAGGTTCTGACTCAAGCTAAACGTCTTTCGACAGCTTGAGCAAATTTTGGGTATAAGTTCAGTGCTTGGTAGAACCTCTTTTATAGCCCCGAGACGGTAAATATTATAACAATTTATTAAATTAAAAACTGAAAACCCGTTATTCTGAGATCATGAATTTAAATGAAGGGGATTTCTTGATACTGTAACACAATGAGGGGTCTACCATGTATTATATATGTCTTATCTGATCGTAATTTAAATCTGACTACAGTCGAGTTATTGGATGAATTTATTAAATTTTCTTGTTAAAAAATTTACTGCAGCTTTGTCAAAACATTTTGTCATGATTTAATTTACAAAATGTTAAATATTTAACAGCCTTCTGCAAGTGACGCTAACAAACAAATACAAAATTTGTACTTACTTGTGGAACACTTAATCGCTGCCAAGTTTTTGAGGAGCATCGCATATAATTAACCTTAGATCCATATTTTAAAACTACTTAAAAGTAAAATCAAATAAATCAGAATAAACGAAAATCACAAAACAACACGAACATGTGACAAGAACCGGATGTCTTGGTGACACATAACCACACTTTCTTGACGTGGAGTCGATTGATCACAGACGAACGTCACATGTAAATGCGCATGCGTCGTTTAGGAGGGTCTCAAGAGAGTGCGAGTTTTGGTGATCTCACCTGTGTGACATAGAGAGGGAAATTTTGCACGTTATATAGAGGGAAATGAATCCATGTAAATATAATACATCAATGACACAATGTTACCTTAAGCTATTTAACTCATCAAATTCACATATGACAGTCAATTTCATTCGTCAAATTGCTAGATAGCAAGTGTTCGTTAAAGTATTTTTTTTCGATAATTGTGAAGTCTCTTGTTGTATTACTTATGATTATTTCACTCTAGACGTAAACAACTAATCACCTACAAGGATTTCAAATGTTTAATCCAATGAATTTGTATTATAGTGGAAAAAACGCTTCTACAAGTGGAAAATCACTAATGGTTTTTCCACTATGCTACAGTCCAATTGGCTGAAAATATCTATGTTTACGGATTACTTGGTCAGATTTCAAAATAAGAAATATGTCTGTCAGTTTCTATCTAAAAACTTTCATAAGAATACCTTGTATGCTTTCATAAAGTAATCATGCAGAATACAACTCGTGGTTTCAAAATTTACACGGAATTTTTTTTTATTTTAAACACTCACACAATGTTACCTTATAGCAATTTGACACATCAAATTGACATATGACAAAGTTGCTCTCCCAGCGGGCTCGCGATTTTATCTGTCAAATTGCTAGGTAACAAGATAATTCTGAAGCCACTTGTTGTGTTACTTATGATTATTTTATTACTTTTATTCAAAAAGCTACTATACTTGCGGTAATGTCGAATATTTCTAGCGCATATATAATAGTGAAGTATTATTTTTACCACTATAGTTTACCATAGTATGTTTCTGTAAACAAAACGTACATTTCATTTCAAACATGTTGATAAATAAGAAGCTCCATCTAGCGTATATATCTATCACTTTTAGTATTAATAATATTAAGAATGTTTTCAACGAACTGTTTACTTAACTACTAAATTGCTCATGTATGTTATAAACAGTGTTTATTTAGCTAACATTGGTATCTGCACCCAATATATGAAGTGGGACTAAATTAATGCTGAAATTACTGAAACCTCAAAGTAGACTAACTATTTGAGAAAAACGTACCCATTAATTGTGGCAATATGATCGAGAGTATTTGTACAGTAGATTAGAAAGAACTGTATTTTTACTACTACAAATTTTTATTCATTACATGTACTGCAAAGGTTTTACAGTATATCTACTACTATAGCCCCGTGGACAGTAAGGAATCGTTCATCTCGACATCAAAATCGTATCTATTCTATTCTACGGGATGCTGTTTATCGAACATATTTCCACTACAGCACACAAAAAAAATTGTTTCTGTTTGATTGCTATTTATCATAACAGCTGGTATTGTTATATGGAAACGAACCGCAAGTTGAATTACTTCTTATATACGAATTACTGGAACATTTCCTACAGAAATAGGTCGCATATTTGTGGCAAAACTAATTCCCGGTAAAATAGAAGTCTAGGAGGCATTACAGACAATTAGTAGAAATAATCCCAATGTCACACAAAACGTAGGAAATTGGCGAGAATTGGTCTTGGAAATGCGTACAATAATCCCAACAATTTGAGGTTCAGGAAGAAGTTTTAGCTGGAATGGAAGTAGGGTTCAGATGCTAAGTCACGACAGGAAAATCCCAGCAGATGGCACAGGGAATGCTATGAAAACGAAAGTGTGTGTCAGGGCAGTATAACCAATAAAACTCAAAACCAATCTGGCCGAAGGCAGTTATATATAAACGCGCATATATATGCAAAGTCGAGAAGATATCCCTGCCCGAAATAATATCTATATCAGCCTGTATACGTAATGGGATCAATCGACAAACCTCTCCTCAATTCGGAGGAATTCTGTCACAGAAAATTGCAAGATTTTCCTTTCCAAATTAAAAAATGGAAATTATGTGTCTTATTTCGTGTTGCTTGAAAGAGTTGTATAATGGAATAAATTTCAGCAATTCAGGTAATATTCAACCTTCTTTAATTCTGCTGTGGCCCAATAAAAGTAAACATACTACCACCGATTGCATATGTGATGCTAACACTGGATATAGTGTTATACAGAAATGATACTTCCATTTTTCAATCATCTTATTTGTCTGTAGAAATTCGTAGGAATACAAATTGTATCGTCTGCTCAGTTGTGTGGAAAATAAGAGGCGAGCCAAGTTTTTAAATCTCAATTCACACGGGTGTACCAATCTTTAATTATGTTTGCTACTATTTGTTTTGTGGTACTGCAAAGAAAAGAGCATACATTTGCAGACTTCATCGGGCTGCCCCATATGGTCCCGCATCATGAAAAAATCAACGAACGCAATAGCTAAAGCGGTTAACATCCTTAATCCAGTGACGTGTTTTTACTTACATTAACACTGACGTACTTCTGTCAGACCGTAATGCTTTTTATATGTTCTTAACAAGTTAATTTTATATGTCAAAGTTATTTTATATATAAATATTGTAAGTTTATTACCTGGGGTATGTAATAAATAAAAGTACTTTCCTTACTTATTTTTATATCAAAATAAAAAAGTTTGAGACATAATATACCGCAAGTTACAATGGTTTTGACTGTCTGCCTAAGCCTCTCATAGGTACGACAGTAGGTAAGGGTTAATAATGAGCGATTAAACTGCGGTTTGTGAGAAATTGTTGTATTATTACTTTTTCAAAACGTTACAAAATAATTTTTATATGTAAACATTCCACCGTAGTGGATAGAATATAATTATTACTAGATAAAAAGGAAACCGTGAATATAATCCTATTATTAAAATATATATGATTTAGTTTTCAAAAGCCTTTCTGTTGGCATCGCCATAAGATACTAAATTTTTCACGGTTTTTCTATGACTTTGCCCTTTCAAACCCCTTAAGTAGAAAAATTGGCAACACTGTTGTTGATCTTACTCCTACCAGTTTTTATTAGCAGGTGTGTTTTTAAGACGGTACAGCTCTTTGATTTTCTCATTCACTCTGTTCATTGACACAAATAGATCACAACCGTTATAATTTTAGCGAGTTGACTATTAAGAGTTATCACCTACATTTATATGGGATTTGCCGTATATGCATAATTAACTTATTAGTAATTTAAGTTGAAAACTGAGTGTTGGGCGTTCTTTATCTGATAAATAGAAACATAGATTAAACAGAAATTTTTTAAATTGGAGCAACAATAATGCCAAAATTTAGCAGTTTTTGATCAACTTGGTAGATTGAACTGAAAAACTTTTTTCATAAAAGTTGTTCTATTTTTTATGAGCAATAGTGATAAACATCGTTTTTATAACAAAAGATATAATAAACAAGATACGACACTCTATTCAATTTATTAGTAAGTATTTCAAAAATATAAATGCCTATTTACAAATAACTTAAAAAACAAAATAACTTTTGTTCAAAAAGTTTTGCAGTTCAATGAGAAATAAATACCAAATTTGGTCTACCAGGTTGTTCAAAAACTGCTAATTTTCGGCCTTGTTGTTGCTGCAATTAAAATAAAATTCTGTTTAATCTATGTTTCAATTTATCAGATAAAGGACTCACTCAGCTTTCAAATTAAATTACTAATAAGCTAGTTATGCATATACTGCAATTCCCATATAAATATAGGTGATGATGACTGTTAAACTCAGACATACAAGTAGTGGGCCAAATTATAGTTCAAATCTTCATCAAAAGAAATTTTATTGTATAAAGCAACCGGGTGCGTTCCAGCGGACCATCATCAGGCTTAGCCCTACAGACAAAACTGACAATTTTGACGTTTCTGCTGTAGGACTCAGCCTTATGATGGTTTGCTGGAACGAAACCGGTTGCTTTCTGCAATAAAATTTCTTTTTTAAGGTCGCTTTGAACATCCATATTACATACATACATAAATAATCAAAACAAATTTACATAAGATACATAAGTATAAAGTTAAAATAAATATAATCCAACAAGTTTGGTCAACTTAATAAAGCCTGGCGCACCTACAGTATAAATATATAAATATGTTTAGAAAATGAAACAGCTGGACTTACTGAGCAACCAAAAGCCGCGGAAACTGCTAAAAGCAGCTTGTGTGCGGCATACAAAACATGATTAGTAAGAAAACAAGCGGTAGTTCTAAAGAACCTGCAGACGATGTCGAGAAATTATTGAATAAACAAATAAATATTAGAGACTGTGTTTATTAATATAGAATAAATTGATTTCTCATCAGTAAGATGGCTCTAATAGCCCAAATACTAACCAGAGCGCAAACCTAAGCTCTAAATATTTATTTGATATATCAAGGTTAGCTCCGGCGGCGATATGTCCTTGACCCACATTTTTGCTAACTTGTATTGATTAGACATATATAGTAATTTGTTAGTTTTTGAATGTAACCCTGAAAACTGTTAAACATGCTTGGGGCGTAAAATGTGTAATACATTTGCGAAGCTGTATTGGTGGTTCTAGAAGTGCCTGCTGTTGTTTAACTGCACGTGTAAGATGTGTGTGGGTTGTAAGGGTAACAATATTATTTTTAAGAGTATATTTTAAGATTTCCAGTGTGTAAAGTTGTCTTATTGTGAAAAATCCAGATTCCATAAAAACAAGACTTGTAGGGCAAAAAACAAGTTTGCATAAAATAGTTTTAATATTATGTTTTTGTATAATTTATACCTTTCATATATAAGTGAGCAGCTGATTCCCATAATAAAATAGCAAATTTTAAAACGGATTGTGCTATTGCAAAATAGAAGGTTTTAATGGCGTTAAAACTACAGACATATTGCAGCTTTTTAAAAACGTATATTGTTTTACGCAATCTCTTTACAAGCGCAGCAACATGTTCGTCCCATTTGAGGTGATTATCAACAAAAATACCCAGATAGTTTACTTTCTCAGCACATTTAATTCTTGGACAGCTGACGTCAACGACAGCGCATCATGGATTGTAATAAAGTTAAAATCAATATGAAGTTTTGTTTTTAATTGTGAACTTTATAAATACAGATTTCTTTTCATTTAAGATTAAATAATTATTATCCAATCACGTTTTAATTTTATTTATATCTACTGAAGCTAATTGTTTGACAGGGGACCAATTCGTACCTTTCAGAAACAAAACCGTGTCATCGGCATATGATATTAATTTGACGTTCAACATCATAGTCAACATATCGTTAAATTAAGTCATGAAAAGAGGTGGAGCAAGAACGTTGCCCTGTGGTACTCCACTAATCATGGTCAGTTAATGGCTTAAAGTATTATTAATTTTAACACATTGTGTTCGTCCACTGAGGTAGTTCTCAAGTATTTTCATTGGAATGCCCTTGAGATCGCAAGCCTACAGCGTCTGCAGAAGAAAGCTGTGGTTCACGGTGTCAAAAGCCTTCGCAAGATCTAGAAATACGCCAATGCATGTCTTCGATAAATTAAATGAGTTTTTGATTTTTGACACCAGCTCCGCGATAGCATCCTCCACTGACCTTTTCTTAGTAAATCCATATTGATTTTTATATAGCACATTACAACTCTCCAGAAAAGTCCATAACCGTTTTTTTATCAACTGCTCGAATATTTTAGACAAACTATCAGTGATATCAGCCTGTAATTATTAACTGAATCCTTTTACCCTCCTTTAAAAATTGGCACAACAATTGCCAAATATCCACGGTACATAGTCCTCAGTGAAACATTTGTTAAAAGATTTTGCCAAAAATTGAGTAATATGAACTGAAATTGTTTTTAAAAACTTAACAGAGAGTCCGTCCGTTCCAACACTGTTTGTAATTTTCAGCTATTTTAATATTCTTTGTATCTCTTTGTCGTCTGTGAGCATAATAAAGAAAGTTTTAAGGTTGTGAAACACATTTTCAATAATTCTATTACTATTTTATTGAGGCAGGTGTTCAGTCAGTTTATGAGCAATGTTCACAAAATGCTTGTTGAAGTGGTTGGCTATATCCTTGTCATTCTCAATTTCATTTTCATCTACAGTTAATTTTTGTGCCGAGTTTTTGGTAGATTTTCTATTTATTCGTTCACCTGCCGTTGTCCATAGAGCTTTGGGATCGTTTTTATGTAAGTCAATATTTTGTTTATATTAATTTTGTTTAAGTTTAGTAATTAATTTAGGAATCATATTTTTATATTGACTATAAAGTAATTGTAATCTGGCTCAATAAGCAGTTGTTTAAACATAACATCTCGGGTAATTATATATGTTATTATATACGCTTACGATTTTTAGCACTAACAGGTTTAGTGAAGGTGGATATTTGCTTTTCACCGGTAAAATTGTCAGCAAATGATTGTAGTGCGCATTAACAAAGTATTCAACGTCTTCCAAAATAAATTTATACTGATGGAAGTGACTGACTATTTTTCTGTATTAGACATAGGAATAGTTCAACGTATTCATTTAACTCCAAGACATTGCTGGTGTCGATAAAAGCTTTGATCTCCATTTTAGGAAGTAGTTTATTTGATTGGAGTGACACAGTGAAGTGGGTAAAAGCTCGGAAGATCTGCTGCTTTAATTCTGTCGTTTCTAAACTTCTAGCGGAGTACAAAAAGCCATTGATCTAAATCGCCATTGACCAGATGAGAAAAAGGTTCTCTGCTATTTATTTGGCATTTTCAGACCAGTTTATAAATGTCCCAAATGATTATCTTTGCGAAGAGCTTTACATTAGGAATACTGGATGGGAATGTTACCTCAGTTTTCTCCCTCTTATTTTTTTTTATAAAACTACCTATCCTTACTATTGTAGTGGAGTCTATAAATCAATTTCACTCTGTCTGCAATAACAATCACCTATAATAGTCAGCTTGATAGTAATCCGGAAAACTGGAAATTTTACGTGAGAATAAACCTGAAATAGATATTATTTTTTAAGAATATGAACTAATTTTCCGGCAATGTAAGAATTTACATTACGCACTTTAATTTATAAACGAACGTTTACTATTTTCATATAATTTCGATATTCGGAGTATTCTAGGGTTTAAAACCGCCCTAAACTGTGTCAGCAAAACGACCGCCATTAAGATGTATTTTGCTCAAGTATATTAACGAAACATCTAGTTATGAATGAATGAAAATGCTGGAAAGATGGACAAACAATAAACTTTTATTTACAGGGGGAATTTGTGACCTTGCTCGAGTCCAGAGAGTCTAAGTTCTGATTGCCGTTATTACAAACTTAAAAGCAAAATAAGCAAGATCAGTTATGCAAGATGTAGCGCTATTTGTTTGAAATAAACGTGGACACTCCTACTTACAGCACTAGCTTATGCAAACACATATTTCCAATCAAACGTCGATCAATTAAAATACCTACAATAGGTATAGAAATTTATAATAGAAACTTGTTAGCAAAAACGAATTCATGCATCTGCTCTACAACAAACATTATGCTTAAACAAAACGTAATAGCAATTTCTTTTCAGAAATATCAGTTTAGTTCATTATTTGTAAATGATGTCAGCCCACGCCTCCATAACAACCTTCGAACAAACATAAAAGTATTAAAAACATGAAGCGTTTCCGCAACGCTATAACAATACGCTATAGATAAATGTCACACTAGAAATGATTATCAGCATCAACGTTTGTGTTATTACCTCTTTTAGTTAACAGCAGTTCAGCTTTTTAAGTGTAATTACTCGCGGTCTTTAAAATGCTCTTGATTTTGTACACTTACGATCTTCATTGAGATCTTTCTTAAGAATGGGTGGTTCGTTGACACTGTCATCTTGTATGGTGTACAGGAATTTATTCTCTAAATCCCACATACTTCGCTTCAAACTTTCAGTGCTGTATTACATGATTTTGAGGAGGATACCTTTGCTCGATTTAGTTAAGACATATAAATGACTGTAATAAGGCACTTTAAAATTTAGACATAATGTTTCTTCTCTAAGTGGTCGAAATTTGTAGATAAACGTTTCAAATTTTCAGACTGTGCATATTAAAACATTTGCCATATGATACGTTTGCTGGAATTTTATTTCTTTGTTTCGATAGGACACACAAACTGTTGACATTTCAAAAAACTGAAATTCTAGCAAACATATCCTTTGGCAAAATTTTTAATAGGCACACACTGAAAATTTGAAACGTTTATCTACAACTTTCGCGCACTTAAAGAGGAAACTCTGTCTAAACTTTAGGGCATTTAAGAATGCCGTATTAGAGCCATTTATGTGTTTTAACAAAATTGAGCAAACGAATTTTCTGAGGAATCACATTATAACATAGCAATTGAACAGAATTTATTGAGGTGTGTGGAATTTAGAGAAGATATTCGTACGCATTTAATGGCCGTATAAACGCACTACCCAACCTTAAACGCAATTACTTACCAGAAGTATTCGTAGACTAAAAATTACGATTTTGATGAAACTTAAGGTCAAATTCTTTGATCAAAAATAATGGACACGTATTTTTTGCAGTAGCTGTAAAATCCTTTGAAGGAACGAAAACCACGTTTGAATTTTAAAAATTTTCAAGATACTCTCAACAAAGATAGATACAAAAACGTGATAAATTGAACTTAATACTATTTGTTACTGTTATTCGAATAAGTTTGATTTAAACGTAGTTGTTTGATGGACCACTTCATAGCCTCCTAATTAACATCCTACTAGTGTATCTCCCCTAAAGGCTAGACTTCTTAAAATCCATAAGGGGGTCGTTTCACTTTATCCAACGAATAAATAATGCCTAACGTGATCTGTTTACCTGTTGCTTCTGTGGCATGATGTTCATATGATTAGGTGTATTTCTTGTTTTAATAACGCGATCTACAATTTCACAAAATAAATCTTTTGTCTGGTCGTCTATAGATCTGATAAAGTTTGTAAATCAAACTAAAGCTTGCCATTACTAACAAAGTGATATTCGAAGCTATATCTACCATCTACTTTCTTCCTAAATAAGACGATCCCAAAATATTGGATGTTGAAGTCAATCAGAAAGAGGTTATTAACAAAAATTCGACATATATAATCTACAAAACGCGCATGCAACAGTAAGATGGGATACAGTTAATCTACCAAAGGAATGTGACGCAATTTTAAACAATATATTGCTTCAATAAACAGCAAGCGAATAGTAGATGAACGCTACTCAGAACATCAAAAACATACACGAGAACAGAAATTTATAAATCAAATTATGCTACTCACTTAATTGACTCAAAACATAAAATCGTACTAATAACAGACCCCATCTACTTAATTAAAAGCTTCTATAACAGGTCCAATATCAACATCCTAGAAGCAAGCGAAATATTCAAAAACTTTATTGTAGAAGCTGTTGCTTTGTGAAGGTTGGGTAAAAACTCCATATTTTAAATGAAACACCACTAAAATTAACAAGGTTTATTATACTACCGGTTTCGACTGTTCACAGTCATTGTCAAGTGAATACTAAACGCTAAAGTTAAACATAAGAGTTCAGGTGGACGGGGCTATGGAGGGGGAATTGTTTTGGTCCGATGGGTTTCACAAGTGGGAAACCATACAATTCTACTTATCATTAAGGTTTACGATATCATGTTTTTCGGAAGATCTTTTGATTCGTAAATGTTCAACATATTTAATTTTTCACTTTTGTCTGCTATATGTAATACTTTTACATTAAAGCTATTTTATTATAATGGTTCCTGAAATGAGGTGGTTTGAAAAGTTTTATTTTGACCGAGTACTATTGTCTTAATCTTTGTGAAATTCCTTAGTATGTTTTTTAATTCTAATATCAAAAGATCTCCCGGTTTGGCCTATATACTGAGTTCTAAAATGTTCACATTCTAACAAATAAACACCTGCTTTATCTAACAATGGAAAGCTGTTTTTCATTGTATAAAAT
>JAUIMV010000071.1:0-10984 GCA_033557775.1 Berosus sp. SLE1611
AGCAATGAAGAACGACTCTTTTATATATGTCATTTAGAGGTTAGAATGTTTTATTTCGTTTCTGGTTTATATTTTCCATTTTTTTGTGATCGGAAGAATTACGATCTTTTCTTAGCTTCTCGTTACCCTTGCTATTATTTTTTCGCATGTCTCCTCCGATCAATGCCCCTAAAAATCCTTTTCTGGCGTACCAACTGTAGACCAAAATTAATATACTTGGACGAGTGCGAGGCAAATTATGTTGGGCAAACTGACCGTCCTTTCAATCTTTGTTACAAGGAACATATTCGTCTTAACAACAGTTGTAAGTAATCCAGTTTAGTTCCCGTATATCTTCATGTGGCTACATCCCGTTGCAATCTAACCTGGTCATCGTGCATAATAGCTATAAAGGTCTTAAACTCAATGAAGCGGAATCTCTCGAAATGTTTATTTACTCGCAGAGAAAACCAGATCTAGGTGAAGATATCCACTATACGCCCTAAGACTTTATTAGGAAAATTCTTCAAGGCTTGGTTTCCTATAGCACCTTGTCCCTGAGCTTTCTTTTGCTTAAAGAGGTGAATTATATCTTCTCTTTCTTTTTTTATTAAGTATTTAAGTATGAGGAATTGATTCTGGAGCAAATGTTGCCAAAATAAGCATTAACGCATGTCTCAATACAGCCAAGAAGTATTAGTCCAGCGTAGATGGAAAAACTTCGTTATGAGGATATAATTTTTGCTTGCGATTTTTACAAAACCCTGTCTCATGGCAAGCCCGCGTATAAGATGGTATAAGTATTAACCCAGACTCTCAACAAAATAATAGAAAATAGTTTCAACTTAGCTGCGATTTTGTGTCACGTAGATTATGTATTATTGTTATTATTTATTTCTCTATTGTGTTCTATTTTTACTTGCAATGTAGGTGAGAATTATATACGATTTGTGTAGGTTTCTGCGCCAAGTGGCTGTTGTTTATGTTGTCTTCTGTGATAATATCGGCACACTTTAAAAGTTTGGCTCCTGTACGTTCAACAATTAATGGTGTTCAAAAATGAGGTACAACGTAATAGTTCGAATTCCCTATCTAACAATGGAAACTATTTTAACACACTAAATTAAATTTTTGTATTAAGAGTTAGATAATTTATGTTAAATAACAAATTTTTAATTATGTTAGAGCAAAATCTGGAGCATAGGATGGCTGTATAAAATAATAATTGATAACAAGGTGCGGCGACTGAGCTAGGGTTTTGGCGTGGCCCGACACTCAAGTCTGATTCAGGTTTTACTGACCGGTTTTCGGCATACGCCTTCCCTCAAAAGGTTGAGTACAGCTATAAAAAATCAACCAACATATTCCCGGGTTTCTATAGTGGGTAACGGGTTATAGAGTTAAGATAAAACCCTAATAGAAGGAACCTAAGGCTTGATTCATACTAAAGAGCCAGTCATGGCCCGTTCACGCTCCATCAAAATCTCATTATATCTACACTTTAGCTCCTCTTCTTTGGAACCCTTTCTGACTGGTGCGGGACTGGAATGTGACCAATAATATGAATACATTCAATGTTTCTCGTATAAGAATGTTTTACTGGAGCGTGAGAGGACCGAGAGCGGACCGGGACTGGCATTATAGTATGAATCAAGCTTAATAGTTTCTAGAATATATCGCTTGTCAAGGAAATAATGGCAAGGAGATTCACCGTGAAGCTTCCTTGGATGATGGGATAATTCAAACAGAGCCACTGGATGGACTGTCTAAGGGACGTGACAAAAACGGTTGGTTATGATCACAAATTTTAGAGAATAGGATTTTTTGGAGAGGCTCACTATGTTATATGTGTTTATGGTGGACGCTTAGGTGCTAGTAAAAAGTTGAGGAAACGTGACAAAAACATTTGAATAAGAGGTCAGCGCAAAAGAGGGTAGATCTACTGATAGTAACGGCTGAATGTGTCCCGCAACGCCAAAGTTATAAACAAAACGCAGCCAACAAACCAACACATTTTCAAGTTTAATAAAAAAATGGATTTTTAAAGTTCAATGCATCAATGAATCCCATATACAATATATTTTAGGATTGTTACCTAAAGCGCTTAAGAAATATATTCAAACAACCTTCTATACCACCGTTTGTTTACTTCAAAAAAATAAAACAAACTTTCTGTGAACATCGAGTTGTAATGTGTTATTAAAATTAAGACTTGTACTACACGAGTTTCCAAAGATTAATCCTACAAACTTCTCAGCTCGTTTGATGATGAAAGCACTTGGTAAAATCAATAGAGAGTGACTTCACACGAGTTGGTTGTATAGAGATTAAGTTCACCCCTTTAATTGTAATATCTAGGGGGTAGATAACGAAGACGCCAGGGAATTAACTCTTCTAACCTATTAGGGAACAACAATTATGTATTCGAATCCAAACCACCCTTCAAGAAATTGCTTTTAACAAGGTTAGGTGCTATGGGGTGCACTGATTTGTCAAAAAAAGTTAACGGACTGCATGACAATAAATTCTTATCGAGATTTAAACATTAAATAGAATTAAGTTCATTGATTTTTCGAAATTAAATGACGCATTTACTTACTCAGCAATCCTCTCTCAACCCATAGCATTTGTGACTTTGAATCTGGTACACTAAACCTGAAATACTCCATTATTTCAAAGCTTTTAATTTGCTTAATCACAATTTACTAGTTTCTTTCCTTCATAACATTTTTCATAGAGTTGCTCTATTGACCTTCTTTTCGGTTTATTTATTTCGTTGATTTGTCTTACTTTTTATAAGTTTATAAGTTTATTAGTGAGAGATTATACAATAACAAATTTTACATGATCATCTGGAAAACAGTGCTTCTAAAGTCTTGCGCGAAGACACCATTTACCTTATCTGATTCCAGCCAAATCTCTTTTATTTAAGAATACCTGCTTCTATGAGGTTGAATTTCTAATGGTTTATGTTAAAATTACTGAATTTATTGTCATATCTTCAAAAATTTTAATATTTTTTAACAGAAAATTTTAAATGCTGACACATGTAATTTCTTTTATGAAACCAACCATAACCTCGTAATTGTTTTTTTTTAAATTAATATTGGCTATAGGTACCTTTTTTAAAATTCGATGACTATTACTGTTAGCACAGTTAGGGTACACATATTTTAGAATTAAAAGGCTGAGAAAAGGTACCTTTAAAAATTTTTGGAAAATTCAAAACTATTTTTTCTTTCTCAGAGGTGGATGAGCGGGTTGGTACTGCGTTTTAGGTGAAACATTTTGGATTGATTTTCTGCCGTGTAGTTGCGCTGAAGCTCTTTTCTTTTAATTCTATTACGATACGTACGTATATATGATTTCAACAGCATCTTTTACAAACCCGTGGGATGGATATCACACTTTACGTAATAGTCACTGGGAATAAGGTTTCCCATCTAACCCAAAGATCTGAAAATAACATTCTGTGAATTTCAGCTATGGAAATTGTTTGCTGCCTTACTATAAGCTTTTTTCCCGACAAACAGATATTACTAATTTTGAGCAGCAAATGTATTTTTGTAACTGTTCCTATCGCCAAAAAGAAGATTTATACTTTCACAATTAGAAATACTCTAATCGGGAATGTGTTGTTGTGTTACTTAAAAATATGGTATTGAGGCTGGTAAATCAAATAGCTTCTCACCGTATGCACGCACTTTAGCGTACATCTCTTCTACAGACACAATGTGAGGTATCTTGGTTATCATTGATTATTTCTCAGTAATCTGTGGGAGTACGTGCGTCGACTAAGTTATCTTCCAACCGACTCGGAACATAATAGCAAGGAGATAGCCAATTGTTGTTTGGGTCGAATTTTCTAACAATGATTTGTTCACCTAATCCCCTTTGTTTTCCAAGGCGATATAAATTTAGGTTACCAATCTGCTTGGACCTCGAATGACTCAATTTTCCTTCTTGAACAAATCCAGTTAATAACAATGTTTCACCAATTGCTAATAATAATAACAACCCGAATTCCATGTTTTTGTCACCAGTAAATGAACACGAAATTATCGAGCACATCTCTACATTGAAACCTAACAGCTCAACAGGGCCAGATAATATATCAACAGAATGCACAAAGGAATGCAACCAACATCTTGTAAAACCGATTAAGCATATTATCAACATAACATTTTCTACAGGTAAAATTTTACCAGAATTTAAAGTCTCAACAGTAACACCGTTTGTTTTTTAAGAAAAGGCGATAAAACTGATATAAGAAACTATAGGTCCATTTCAGTAACTAATATTATTTCTAAAATATTTGTAAATGCTGTTAAGAAGAGATTAGCAGGATTCCTTGAAGACAACAATGCGGCTTCAGATCTGGCTTTTGTACTGCGGATGCAGTATATAACTTTATCTCAGAGGTGTATAAATGTATAAATAGAAAGAAAAAAGTATTAGCTGCATTTCTTGATCTTATTCGCGCTTTTGATATGGTTAACCATTGAATAAAATGGAAGGCATAAGTGAAGTAATGCCAGATCTTTTCCATGACTATGTTTTTTAAATATCAGAGTCCAAAGAGTAAGGATAGTAGACGAGTTAGGTGATTCACTGATTGTTACAAGTAGTCTGCCCCAAGGTACCGTTCTTGGGCCGATACTCTTCCTTATCTATGTAAACGATATTTTTAATTTAGATGTGGGTAAAATTGTGTCGTATGCGGATGACAGAGTTGTGATTTTTCGAGGTGAAAACTGGGATTAAGTGGAACAGAATGCTATTTCAGATTTAACTGCTATTACTACGTGGACGAAAAATAATAAACACCTTCTTAACTCAGAAAAAACTTAGATAATGAAATTCACTCTCCCAAAAACTGAATATAATCTTAATATCAGAATCCATCATTGCCATGATAAACAACAATGTAACTGTAAAAAAATAGAAGAAGTAAAAATTTCAAATATTTGGGTGTACATTTCGATAATAATCTAAATCGGGTGACACATGCTGACAATGTTTCAAAAACGCTAAATCTACTGGTATACAATTTTTTTCTCCTCCGTTCTATATTAAATAAAAATTTACTACTTATTATATACAAATCATTAGTAGAATCACACCTCAGGTATTGTAATGTGATCAGGGGTGGTACGTACACTGAACATCTATATAAATTAACGATTTCTCAGAAATATATAATAAAGTTCATGCTAAGACTTGACCGCAACCATCGTTCACTGCTATTATTCTCTGAAAACCAGCTACTGGGTTAAGGGGTCTCTACATTTTGGATGTTTTAATATTTGTTCACAAAAATGAGTATTTTAAGACAGTATATCATCAAAGAAATACACGTGCTTTCAAAAACAGTAAACTCAAAACATTAAAACGTAATTTTACTGCTTTTCAACATTTCATAATTTTTATAGGCCCCAAATTATATAATATGCTGCCTAAACATATAAAAATATGTCTAAGCTTAAATAATTTAAAGCTTACGTAAAACAATAATTGTTGCTAAACCTTCATGTCTTTGAGCAACAACTGCATGTCCTACGTTAACTTACATACATTTACAGTCAGTTTGAATCATGCATTAAGCATAGCGTTAAGAGGTTCGCTCATGACTGATTTCACCTTCCTTTTAATATTTTATTTTTGTCTCTATGTTTTCGTGGTTTTTTCTTTTTATTGAAATAATAATATGAGCACAAGAACAAGATTACTTAGGTGCTCGTTATAAAAAATCCCTGATATTAACACTTATAACGTAATGATATATCTTCTGACTTTCCCACTTATGTTGAGAATGGTTTCTTATAAATACACTATCAAAGATCTGTTGATATATAATATAAAACTCTGTTCTGATTGCTTACGAGTTCTTCCAATTTCATTCATATATGGTAAATGATATATTCTTGACACAAGTATAAGCTAGGGGAGGGAGTTGGATGGGTACTGTGTTGTAATTGTATGAAATGAATAAATTTCATTTCATTTAAATATGGTTTTTTGCCAAGTTAGAGGCAGATGTATCATTACAAAGTAATGTATAGCTGCTCCAATTTTCCAAAGTTTTAAAACGTTTAAATTTATTGTGGGTTTAAACAACGACGTCCCTGGAAAGATTTTACAGGATCTGTTAACCATGGCTCATTAGTATTTTTAAACTGATGGGTAGTAGTAGTAGTAGGGGCATGATAATAAAATAATTTTTTAATTTGTTCATTAAGGAATTTTATTTTGTAATCGATAGAGTAAATGTAATAAATGTTATTCCAAGGAATGCGTTTAAGATCTGCTACAAATTCGTCGCCATTGACCCGCCGGAAGTCCTTATATGTGCGTCGTGTAGGCGCTGAAGAGTTGCCACTTCCAAAGATAGTGCCATATACCAAAGAGTGGTCAGCAATGTTGTGCACAGGCTGCACCCCTGTTAGCCCCCCCCCCAGTTAGCTGTTTTTGTTCTATCATTAAATTTGGTAACAGCTTTAAAATTTTAGTCTGGTTCCGTTACATGATCCAACTTTTGATATCTGTTTCTTATCAGTATGATCTTGTAGTGTTAGTTTATGTGAAGATAACCCAGATACTTCCACTGTAAGTAAGTATGTTTATTTCCCAAACATGAACTATATAATATATAAAACATATAATTATTAAAGCGCAAAATAACTATGTCAACCTCTCCGGAGGCATGGAAATTTGCTCATGCTATCCTATAAAATTTCATAATGTAAAATAAGAACTTCTCAAAGGTATTTATCTATACCCTGGTCAGCGAAGTTTATAAACAAGCTGAAAAGCGCCTGCAGGGTATAAATGGAATGTTCTTTTTAGAAAATACTGAGTCAAAGCTTATACAAATTCAATGATGACCCTCGCGCTGGTTACGAGGCAAACAGCCGTACACTCTCAATCCAGCATAGAGCGCCCCCTTAAGATTTATGGTTAAGTTATAACTAGGCTGACTATGAAGATCCTTTGCTCTGGTGTTGTTTGAATGATAATGACTAGGTTTCGAAAACAGATGTAAATTAAAAATAAATAGATATAGCCAAAATGCATTTTTATATGTGGTCGTTCACTTTGAATCATATTACCTTTAAACGTGCTGGTGATGAGGCCATCGGTAAATAATTGTTGCTCTAGTCGGAAGAATTCCCTGTCGTTTCTTGCCACTCCAATTCAGCACTGTCAATTGTTGATTGGGAAGCGCTGGGAGATAACACTAAGTACATTTTGTAAATCCAAAAACTCTTCGGTTTTTATCAAGTTACCTATTAAATATGCCAGGATGCACTTTCTTATGTGCTGGTTCACTTTGAATCATATTATCTTTTGACGTGCTGGTGCTGGGGCCATCGCTAAATAATTCTTGCTCTAATCGGAAGAATTGCCTGTCGCTTTTACGCTCCGGTACTGTCATCTGTTAATTGAGAATCCCTTGGAAAAATCCTTATCGTTTTTCCCGCTCCATTTCTACACTGACATCTATTGATTGGGAAGTGCTGAGAAGATCACCATTAAACACATTTTGTAGTTCCCTATACTCTCCCATTTTTATCAAGTTACCTTTTAAATATGCCAAGATGCACTTTCTTATGTGCTGGTTAACTTTGAATCATATTACCTTTCGGCGTGCTGGTGCTGAGGCCATCGTTAAATAATTGTTGCTCTAATCGGAAGAATTCCCTGTCGCTTTTACGCTCCAGTACTGTCATCTGTTAATTGAGAAGCGCCTGGAATATCACCACTAACAACATTTTGTAAATCCCAATACTCTTCCATTTTTATCAAGTTGTCTATTAAGTATGCCAATATGCACTTTCTTATGTGCTGGTTCACTTTGAATCATATTTTCTCCGACGTGCTGGTGCTAGGACCATTGCTAATTCTTGCTCTAGTTCGAAGAATTCCCTGTCGTTTTTTATCCGCTCAAATTCAGCATTGTCATCTGTTGATTGGGAAGCGGTGGGAAGATCACCACTACGGACATTTTATAATTACCAATTCTTATCCAAATTTATAAAAATACCAATTAAATATGCCAAGATGCACTTTCTTATGTGCTGGTTTACTTTGAATCATATTACTTTTAGACTTCTATAGTTGTTTTACTTCTGTATAAGGTAGATATTTTGTCACAAATTGATATTTTAGGTTAGATTATAGTAGAAATTCTAAAGCTAACAGCACATTATTTCCAAATATTTATTTAATGCATGGTCCATCTGCCGATCCTTTATTTACACTTTTTTGATGCTATAGTTTAATACGGATGGGTTATGATTGTCTACTATTATTCCTATTCTGCCAGATACTAGCGATAAAAAACTAAAACACTGTAGATTTTATTACTGCCAGAGTGTTTTGTGATTTGGCTTTATAGGTACATCCTAAAAAGAAATTTTAGTGAGATAAATTTTACTGAGCAAGTGAATTTTGATACCTAACCTTTTTCTTAATATCCAACCATATTATTATTATTATATATTGGGACATTCTTCACTTGGATTTTTTTTATTTTGTTACATAATGTTATCGTTCAATTTAATATTGTATTGACCTGCGCTTTGTACTTGTTACAGGAAAAGTGCTTTTTTCTTTTTTCATTGGCTTTCTCTTTTGCCTTGGTACTTTCGTGTTATGATTACCTGCCTGTTATTGTTTTACTTTTTTTCTCGGGTCAGGCCTCATCAGCTTTTAGCTTGAATATGGCAGGGCTGGATCTCATATTGGCATAATAGACAAAATATACATTTATCAATAAAAAAGTCAATCGAGACAAGTGAAAATGTTGTAATCATGATTGGTGATTGTGGTCTATCCTCAACTCATAATCTTACTTTCCTTTCACGTTTTATCTTTTTATCTTTATTTATTCTGGTTTAAGATAATAGTACAATGAGATGGATACACTAGGCATTATTGTGGCATATACTTTGGATTTAACACAATTATTAACTTCCTTGTTTCTATTAATTTCATATGCACCTGCACCTGCATTGCCAATATTTTGTTCTGATCATTCCTTCTTGTTCTTTTCTTTCACACTATTATTATAAAAATGACTAATGATCCATTTTTCGAGTACGGTGATGGAGATGGCGTGGCCTCGTCCCGCGTGGGCGCGGACCAGCTGAGGGAGGAACTTAAAAAGTTTAACTTTTCTAAGAATATTACAATCTTGCATATGAATATCAGGAGTATTTATAAAAACTTTGATGATTTTCTGTTAACACTGGAAATACTATCTACTAGCAATATAAACATAATAATACTTACGGAAACGTGGAAAATTGACGAATTAAGTAAGTTTCATATACCTGGATATCAGAGTTTTTACAATAATGCTCAATTTAATCAAAATGATGGTACTATAATGTTTATTAAAAATGATTTGAATCCATCTGTAACTCATACTCAATTAACACAAGCTACTATCTCAAACATTTCTATCACCTTTGAGCAAACCAACATAAATATTTTTAGTTTATACAGACCTCCATCTACAAATTCCATTCAATTTATTAGGGATATTCAAGACTTCATAAACAATACTACTAATAATAATAACCTCTTTGTTTTTACGGGTGACATTAACATTAATTTACTTGATGCCAATGATGCAATGGTTGCGGAGTACGTGGGCGGTCTAAATTCCTGTGGTTTCAAGTCATACATAAACGAACCAACTCGAGTGACAGAAAACACACGGTCCTGCATTGACCACTGTTTTATAAAAGAAAGTAACTTAGTTAAACACAAAACCAAAATAAATTCTTACATTCTCGAGACAGCTGTCACAGATCATTATTCCATTGTGGTTAATATCAATTTTGGCACTCATAGTGAAAATTATGGTAGCATCACCCAACCGTACTACAAAAAAACTAACTTTAAAAAGCTGGAACAGATTCTGGATCAGAAACCTTGGCATACAATAACTAATTCATCAGACCCTAATAAAGCTACAAACCTGCTAGTTGAATTTATTCAGGACTCTGTGTCTGATGCTACTAGAGTAATTAGATCCACGGGAAAAACTAAAAAGCTTAAGGATTGGATGACGGTTGGTCTTCTCACCTCTATTAGAAACAGAGACAGGAAGAAGGCCTATTTAAAGAAACACTATACCCCAGAACTTCACACTGAATTCAAAAATTTTAGAAATCAACTTCAAAAACTAATTAACATAACAAAACACAACTTTTATAAACAAAAAATCAATGCTGCTAATGGTAACTCTGGAACTGTTTGGAAAGTAATTAAAGAAATAACCAATGACAATAAAGCTGGCAAACATAACAACATTAATAAACTTATAAATGGGGATAATGAAATTGTGCAAGGTGGGAAAAATATTGCAAATAGTTTCAATAACTATTTCACAAACATCGGTATAAATATAGCCAACAACATTAATCAAAATTTTCATTATACTATTCCTCAATTACCAAGTATAAACAAGTCTATCTATTTATTCCCAGTCTCTAACAATGAAGTAATAAAATATATCAGTGAACTAAAAAACTCCCATTCTACAGGACCGGATAAAATAAGTAACCATTTGATTAAACAGTATCACCAATATTTTATAGCGCCCCTGAGGCACATTATAAATTTAATATTTCAAACCGGTATTGTACCAGAAAATTTTAAAATCTCTAATATAGTACCCATTCATAAATCTGGCAGTAGAGAGGACTGTGGCAATTACCGGCCAATATCTTTAACAAACAATTTATCAAAAATTTTCGAAAAATGTCTTAAATCCAGAATCGTAAAATTTATAGAAACTAATAACTTGTTATCTCCCAATCAATTTGGTTTTAGACAATGTTCAAACACTGAGAAGGCCGTACTCAATCTTACAGACAGTATTATGGACAATTTTGCTAATGGACATAAAACGCTTGCAATTTTTTTGGACTTGAAAAAGGCGTTTGACACAGTACCTCATAATACACTTCTTGAAAAAATATATAAAATGGGA
>JAUIMV010000072.1:0-10974 GCA_033557775.1 Berosus sp. SLE1611
CTTCTGGAACTTTGGAGCCCGATTTGTCGGAACCTACTAATCAGAAAATAATAAGTTAGGTACCATTGAATAGAAAAGTAAATGATGATGTGCCACTTAACCCCCCTTCCTATTTAAGATTGTGGGGGTAAAATCCCAACCACATAGGGGTTGAACCACGAGGGTTAAAAATATTCACTGAAAGTGTCCCTTTTGAAAATAAGATTGACGTGTCTTTGCGTTTTTTCATATTCTCTACTGGAAGGAAGATATTAAGGGTGGGAATTTTCAAATTGACACCCTGTTTAAACAGTGAAGTGTTTAAATTCTAACCCACTTATAGCACATTAAAAGTTTTTGCCATAGTTCATGCGTACATCAATTTAAAATTTCACTTCGCCAGAATTTTTAACTACATCAACAATGCTCCTTTTTCGATTAGAGATATACCTGAAGCTTTTAAAATTTAAATTTAGCTTTCAAAAAGTAGTTGTTAAAATTAACATATCTTTGATGAAGTTTATAAAGATATTTCTGTTGTTACGTCTATCGTATAAATTCCACATGATCTTTTTTCATAATTTACGATTACTGTTAGCCCTTTTGGGACCACTGGGAAATTCTAATGTTAGCATATTTTAAAATGCATTTATTTGTAAAACCCATTATGATCCCGTTATGAAACTTATACTGTCAATTTACCACTATACAAGGACTACTTGAGAATTTCTGAAGGGGCGCATTTTAGAAAATCTAAAATTGAATTTTTCACTTTGAAATTGGTAAACAAATATTATGGCCCCTATTGTGTTATACATTGGAAGGGGCTTGAAAGATGCTGCACAATGATTCTCATATTTCTAGCTTGATTTTGAGAAGTGCAAGAGCAGTTTAAAATTTCGCAAACGAGTCGATTTTTAACAAGGCGTAATTTTCAAATCGGTTGAGATATCAAGTTGAAATTTGGTATTTTTCTTAGTTTATATGGGAAGTGCCAGTATACCAAATTTCAATAAAAGCTGAAATGGTGAGGTATCTAAATGTGTTGATTTTACATGGAATGATACAACTTCATATCCTATCGCAGTGCGATTCTAAAATGGACTTTTCAGATAAAGTTTAATTATTAAAAGCAATATTAAGACTATTGAGTTTCTGAGTAAGATAAATTGTTATACCGCTTTGAATAGCTATACCATTCTTCGTCGGCACATTTACAACTTGCCTCAATTATCAATGTTTCGTTTTACATAACAGCAATGTAGAAATTCTTGTAACTGCCATTAAATGTGCTAATAACAAAATGAATAAACAATGATTCTACAGAATCTATTATTGAAATGTCAGCTATAATAACACAAGATTACTATTATAACCTGCCATTCCATTATTCATACCTTTGCTTCATGATCGGAGTTCACAGCAAAAACATACCTGCAACAAACAGAAAAGGAAAGATTAATTAAATAATGAAAGAGCTTCAATTACCATTCATCTTCAAGATTCCGCTATTAATTAAGCGAAAACCATAGAGGCTTTTAAAGTATACAAAGGCTTCACGTGTCCAACAGGAAAACCGTTCGACTTGAATTGTTCTTCATTAATACGGGAAAAACAGAACGAACAGTCCATGAAACTGTAAATGTTTCAGTTCCAGATTCACATGCCATGAAAATGTTGTAACGCAAACATATTTATTCCCAACTACGTACGTTTCTCAAAAATCTTCACCCCAATAAATAAAATGTATACCGTCCATAAAAGACAGCTCTCCGTTATAAGTTGAAGCTGTTTGCGCAATTTCTTGTGATTGCAATTGGTTTTTAGGTATTTGCAAGAGCACCATTGTGATGTGATACCTGTTTAAATCGTATAAGTCAATTAGTTTAAGCAGAACATAGGTTTGGCACAAATCATTAAAAAGGACTTGAACTTTGTCGTGTAATCCTAGTAAGCCCTATGTTATTTTTCTCAGACATGAGTATATATAAATCTATAAAAGAAACGAGATCTTAAAAAGAAATGAGTATGGTATAATCTCCTCGAAAATTCCAGATCAATTGTTTACAACACTCGGTCCCATTTCGCCACATCATCTTCAAAATAAGCCACTTATTTTGACTATATCACTATCTCTTCGATCCGTTATATATTTTTTAGTAGCGAGTTTGTTCTTCTTCTGTGACATTCTTCCCTAGATGAGGGTAAAACTAGGTAAACTGCCCCGGCTGACAAAACGCCCCAGTAATCTAACAGGCAAATCATCATATCTACGACGCGCCCTCTACGGGCGCGAGCTGGAAGCAATATGGCTAACCTGCACCTGCGTTTCTGTGTTATAATTTTGAAAATAAATATTGAAGAAGATTTTGTGCGTCCCGACAATTTGCGGAAAGTTTCAACACTTTTTTAAAATATCTGTTACTTTATTTATCTTTGTTAATTGATCAGTAGCTTAGTAAAACCCTATAATTTGCCTTTATTTATTGACTGTGTGTAGAGTTATAACGTAGGTAGTGTCGTGTTGACCTTGCTGGGGCGTTTTATAAATCAGAATGGACAATATGCCCCACATGCTTTTTTATAAAACGCCCCAGTATGTGAAACGATCCAAAGTATTTATTTTGTAATTTGTTACAGAGAATGTCTAGAACGTACGAAAGGAAGAACCTTAGGGCATCATGGGCAGCGGAAGACCTAAACGAGGCCATGCGGAACGTAAAAACCAAGACAATGGGTATTAATGAAGCATCTAGAACTTTAGGAATACCATCACGAACCCTTAGGAGACATACTTTATCTGGAAAATCAAAAGGCCCCCTTGGACGAAATCCAACATTATCTATTGAATACGAAAAGAAGCTAGTTGCTCATATACTCATATAAAAAATTGGAAAAGGTGGGATTTGCTCCAGCAAGAAAAGACGTAAAAGAAATGGCATTTCAGCTGGTAAAGAGATTTAATATCAAAAACCCATTTTCAGAAAATACAGAATCTGCTGGTAATGTGTGGTTTACCGGATTCATGTCATTTCGCTTGCTTGGGCATATGGTGTTAATCGTAAAGACTTTTTAGATTTGCTTGCAAAAAATTATGAATAAAGATGATTTTCCTAATCACTCGGAGGTTATATTTAGTATGGATGAGACCGGTTTCAAAGTGAATAACAAACCAGGGAAGGTGGTAGCTACAAAAGGAGGTAAATATTTCTTTACGCTCACTAGCAGTAAAAAATGTGAATATGTAACGGTTATCGCTTGCTATAACGCACAAGGAAACAGTTTTCCGAAGGACTTCCACCAGGATCACATGTTTTTATGAATACAAAATCTTCGTACACAAATTTAGATCTTTTCATGAAGTGGTTCGAGGAAGTATTTCTAAGACACAAGCGCTCTCTACCGATGTTGTTGATTCTAGATGGGCACAGCTCACACAGTACAACATACGACTACTGGAAGTAGCCAAAGAAAATAAGGGAATTTCGTTGTGCCTGCCTAGTCGCACGACGCATGCTCTGCAGCCTTTGGTCAGAGCGTTCTTAGACCTCTGAAGGTTTATTTTGCCCAAGAAGCAAAAACATGGATGGCACATAATAATGATGATAAACTGACAAAATATGATGTCCTTAAATTGATCGGCGCAGCTTAATATCGGCCTTAAAAACATCTGGGATATACTCTTTCAACCCTAACGCCATTCCGGAACATAACTTTTCCTTATCAGTTTTTCTGCATAATCAAGATATGCTGGTAAGCCCTCCCAACTGATGGTGAAACGTTTAGAGAAACTCAACCATTGCTTCAAAATACTCGACCTCGACCTGAAAATCCGTTTGACGAAATTATACAGTTAGCGCCAGAGCCTGAAAAAGCAAGCCAAAATAGTCTCGAACAATGTAGTGGTGACTCTGTGGTAAACAATAGCTCAATATTATAAACGTGATAGAACGAATACCTGAATAGGCAGTTGAAACGCCGTCTAAGATTACATACATGATATTCATCCAGTGCCTAAACTACCAGTATTAGCATTAATGCAGAGAAAACAAAAAGCCGTTATCCTGACATCTGAAAAAATATACAGAAATGAAGATTGATTCGCGATAAAAATCATAAGCCCAAAGATCACATTGGGAAACTTAAACAAACTAAGAAAATAAAGCAAATAGAAAGTTCAAAAAAGACAAATACCACTGTAGGTCAAAGGTATTCAAAAGAAAACTAAGAAAGGTCTTTTGAAAGCGCATAAGAACAATCTTCTGAAAGCAACAACAAAAATATAATTGATACTTCAGAAGAAGTCTCTGATGAAGATATAAATAAATGCGTAGAATGCACCGAAAATTATTATGAAACAAAGTCTTACGAAGATTGGATACAGTGCCAGTCATTTTTAGCATGGTTGCACGAATTTTGTACAATGTACAATTCCTTATGAAATCGTGGCCGGAATGCAAAAAGTCCTGAATCTAGAGCTAAATGCATTGTTGATTGATGTTGTTAGAATTTTATTTTATTTGTTATGGAACTGATTTTATTTTGAGAAAAATACTTTTTATTAATATAATTGTAAGACTACTGTTGGTTTTTTTTATTGTACTGTTTGGTAACACTTTGGAAAGTTTTTTCAAAGATACTATGAATCAAACTTAATTGTTACATAACTTTACTGTATGATATGATTTGTAATTGAATGAATGAATTTGAATTTGCACCTTAAGTCTTAGTGAATTTTTAATTAGGTTAGCAGAAAAAAAAATACTATGAAACTGTGGCATTTTGTAAAACTATTGAGGCATAATATTAGCCATTAACCCTTTTACAAAACGCCCCAAGTCGAAAAAAAATATTTCTCATTATTTTTTGTTGCAAGGACAAACATGCATTATCTCAATTGTTCCTAAAATACTAAATATTGTTCCAAAATAAATAATATAATTATATCCTATAATTGTATGATTTTATTACCTATCATAAAAAAGTGGGGCGTATTACCAAGTTTTACCCTAGAGCTGAAATGTGTGCAGAGGTTGGAGAATACCACATTGAATAAAATATTATGTTTTTCTTTAGCTCAAGGGTGTTTTTGTATTTTTTTCAGCTCCTGAAAGGAATATTTAGATTTTTATTGGCGGTTTTGAGACAAGCAAAAAATGTTCCCACTTGTTCAATCAATCCGGGGACACTCTATATATAGTTTTCATGGTAGAAATAACTTGTTACAGCCAGAATTCAGTCTGACAAGAAAAAAAGAAACCATTTACTCAAAGCAATTATCAGATGCAACTGGAGCGCAGGCAAGCTCCCGATTGCTCTGTCCTTGTTAGTTTTTTGTAGTGCCCTATTGCATCGACAACCTAGTGAAGTTGGCTACATATAAGCCGGCCCCCTAAAGTTTGCCGGTTAAAGGAGTGAAACCATAAGTTGGCACCTATACCATTTAAAATAAATTTTTTAAGATTATTTTAGCGTTAAAGGTGAAAGCACAATAGATACATTATAGCCTTTTTAACTCGGTTTCTATGCCATGGAGTAGTGTTGTATGAGCCATGTGATATGAAAAAATATACATATAATACCACGACTGTCATATAGATGATTAACTGGAAGAAACTTGGACAACTGAATAGAACAGCCTTAGGGCGCAAATAATCGGTTTTGCTGTTCGGTTGAATTTCTAGAGTCGAGGAATGATGACCTTGTTCGACTTGCCGCATGCCCTCTACAATCCTAAAGGGCGCTTGCAGTTCTTCCTAGCGCCTTACTTGCGTTCGATTACAATTTAAAAACCAATCAAACTACGCATAAAATACATATAGTGTGTGATATTTTTGTATCAACTGCCTAAGATAGCTTGTTGAATTGATCAAAGGGTTTAGAGAATAATACATGAACGATGGTCTTTTACTAAAACCTTTTCTAGGAAATCTACCTTTGAGTAGCTAGGTTTTAGCTCACAATGTATTGATTTAGCATACATTTTTTTACAGAATATGGGTTAGAATGCCTGCTTTACCTTCTGAATGTAAAGTACATGAAAGCATATAAAAGTATTAGCAAGCAATACTTCAAGCAAAGATAATAAAAACCTAAATTATCAAGCCTACAAATTTACAGCTGTCGAAAGGAGCACTGCTGAATTTTAAAATTCTACTACTGCAGTCAAACCCTGATAGCAGGCAAGGTGATTACTACAAGCTTTTTAATTATTGTTATCTTTATTCATACATTAATATAGCACTTGCCTTGTACATTTGTTCTATTTATCGATACTGCTAACTTCAAGAGCATATTATGCTATCTGGCTACTTTAGATATCTCATTATGTGATGCAATATTGTTAGTACTCAATACTCCAAGAACATTATAAATTTCCAGTGATATTTAAAAAGGGCTTGAAGCCAGCAAATTTAATACTTTTACGGTGCTTTTACGTATTTGATGGGCATGTAAAATCGGATATATAGGTCAACCATGACGCGTATTCAATAATAGAAAACGTGCAAGGCCGCGAAAAATTTACTTATTCGTTCGATATTCCAACAGAATTGCAGAATACCACAAACTAAACTAATCGCTCGCCGATGATATAAAATCCCAATCGATTTTTGGTAACCTATATTCGACGGTGACTGTCAGCGAAAAGGCTGCCGATTACTGTTATTAGATTTAAATTTTGTGCATTATTATGCTTTACTTTTAAATTTAAATTGGGTTAGTTCGTTTTTAAAGGTTTTATACTCATCTACTTAGCACGACTCCTAATACGAGCTGTATGCACGGAAGGGGTTATTCCTTGGCCCGGCTGAATTTTTTTTTTTATTTGCCGTGTTTTCCTTTAGCGAAAATTTGCGTAGAAATATATCAAACAAGCACTAATAGACACAATTTTTCAAACATGCACTCTCATAACAAATCATATCCTTTAAGAAAAGCTGCTTCCACTAGATTTTAAGAGGTAATAGGACATACCTCCCCCATTTTGGCAGAGTTGTTGTTTCCAAAAGCTGTGTTAAATGCTGAACTGCATGAGACAAAACGCGAACAAATAGCAGCAAAGTGTTTTAGGATACGGGCGCGGACCCACTACTGTCGAACACCAGTCGGGCCGCCTTGCGCAGCGCGAAAACTTATTGAGCTCTGACGTCATACTGCGGACAAGCGCCGATCTCTGTTAATCGTCCTTCTCGATGAAGATAATGCCCTTACCATCCTAATTTTACTACTGCATTTCACAATATGCATTTTTAATTGTTTCCTTACCGGTTTCTCCCATTTCAGAGTGTTTATTAAACAAATTACATACTTGCACTCAAGCGTGTTTCTGAACGGTAGTGGGGTTGCTTATGTAACGTCACTTATGACGTAACCAGCCTGATACCCTTATGAAATCTGATGATAGCCTGAAGTTCAACGAAATCAATCGCTAATGTATTAAATGTGCATTTATCTGGGGTTTCCTACTGATAATACTAAGCAATTTGCGAAGAAACTAAATGTTTGTATACTCCACGTGAATATTTATATCATTATTGCAAACAGGTTTCATTAATAATGCATGCCGGTTCATGTTTAGATATGTTGAGTGTTTGTACGAAATACACTATACATCCAAAGGTAGCTAGTACACATGAGTGTACAATAACTACAAGATCTCCAGAGAGAGAGAATAGTTTCTGAGAGTGCTATTCTAAAACAATCTTAAAAAATTGCGAACATATGTAAATAACTGCAATATTGCACCACATGGGGCATGTACATTAGTGATTTTTGACCTAACCACAAAGTTAGAAAATAAAAATAGAATCGGGAAATTAAAAAACTCTTAAACATAAAATTGCGGACATATTACTTTAAGAATTTGTAAATATTAAAGGCAATTGAAGCATGTATGCATGCCGACAAAGTTTTGACGTTAAACATTTAACATTTAAAGAACCCTAAAGTTAGGAAGTACAAATAACATTTCAAACATTCAAAAATCTTAAAGAATCTTCAAAAATAGCGAACATGTTATCTGCCGCTGAGTTAGCAAATAAAAATAAAATTTGGAAAAACCAAAAAACTTAATGAATCTCTAAAAACTATGAACACATTATTTAAACAAAATCTGTAATCAGCACATGAGGGGTTTACAGTGGTTATTTTTCTGTCGTACTACCTTAACATCAAAAGAACTTTAAAGCAAGCAAATAATAAATAATATTTGGAAAAGACAAAACTCCTGAAAATCTTGAAAAAGCGGGTAGTATCTGTAAACATAAACAGCATTTAAGGAATCTACTGTGGATATTTTTTGATAGTATTTTTGGATTAGCAACTAACAACGACAGAGTATGCAAGTAAAAATAAAATTTGGTTTATTCAATAGCATATTAAAAAACAAGTTTCGTAAGGCACATTTTTTCGCATGAGCCCATGTTCTAAAGGACGAATGCGAAAAAATGTCTCACGAAACTAGTTTTTTATATTTTTTCAATTTTGGCACTTTTTATTTATTTTACAATTTACAGAGTGAAACAGGAAAAATCCCAAAACACACTCTCGTTATTTAGGATATAATCACTTTCAGTAGACCGTAGTCTTCCTGTAAAAGGCTAGTCCAGATAAAAATTGTTAATAGTTGTACATACATACATTTTAGATTTAAATCTATACACAGCAAAAAAATACCTTACAAATAAGCTCTAAGAGGAGAGATAAAAATCATGTATACAATTGCTTCTTTAAATTAATTTTAAAACTTGAAAGAGATAATGTAAATGGGTCCAAAGAATCTACACCGTTGCAAGTATTGTTGAAAGAATTGCAAGTGTTAGTGATAAAATAAAAGAGTGCAACGATTTATCCTTTAACATTTATTGAATTCAGAAGGTCAGGGCAGCCAATAGCACCATGTATAAGTTCAAAAATAAATCGGCTAGCGATCTATTTGGACGCATAGGTAGCAGATAATTGTCAGTCGTACCTTCAGGAACGTTAAATGTTTTCAACACAAACCTTACAATTTACGCTGTACTGATTCTATTCTGTCGATGTAGGTGTTATACTGTGGGTTCCATATGACAGATGCAAAACTAGCAATGCTGACAACAAATGAATTGAACAAGATTTTAAGAGTTTCAACTCGAGTAAATGTTTTAGTGGTTCGCATGATAAAGCTCAGCATCCGCATACATCGGTCAATTAATTTATCTATATGGACATCAAACAATAGCTTTGTGTCAAAATAAACCCCTAAATCTTTAACGATATCTAAACGTTTAATTAAGTTATTACCCAAGGTATAGTCACAGCTAATTAAATTCACAGTGTTTCTAGTGAAACCTATTGTTTGACATTTTTCGATGTTTAAAGTAAGTTTATTTTCATGACAATAATCATTGAATATGTTCAAATCATCTTGTAGAGATTTGCAATCTTTGATACTTTCTATAGATCTAAAAACCTTAAGGTCGTCAGCGTAAAGCAACGCCCTAGAGTGTTTAAAGCAAAGATGTATGTCATTAATATAAATATTGAACAAAAGCAGTGCCAGATGGGAACACTGAGGAACCCCAGCGGTGATTTTAGATGGGCTCGACAAGAAACCGTCAACCCTAACTATTTGCAAACTATTTGATATATATATATGAAGTGATCCACCTGTATAAGTCACCAGTCACTCCGATCAAATGCAGTTTTGATTAAATTCTTCTTGTAATTTCAAGTTAAAATAACTTTCTTTATAATAAAGAATATATTGTTATATGCGATGGTTGGTAACACTGACGTATCTGTCAATTCAACAATAAAAACAACAACAATTAAAATTGTCATTGACTTTAGAATTGAAACCTTCTACTCAGTATTAAGAAAATTGAAATGAGTTGCAAACCTCTGTAGCTACAAAGATAGCTGATCCAATAATGACCGAAGTTCTGCTAAAAAAATGCAGGTGATAATATAATCAAAAAGTAAAGATTTTTGAACATCTGACCTTTACAAGTTTTAAACAATGTGAAATTCTGTAGCCAACCCTAAACAATGAAAAATTGCGTTTTGTTAGAGAATCCTTTTCGATACTCAATCGCGATTCGTAATAGGTTCATTTCAAACGCAAAATGAAAAAAAATCTTAAAGAATCTTCAATAATTGGAAACATTATCTGCTATACTAGTTTAAAAAATCAGTAAACATAAAAGGCACTTGAGGGATGTACAGTGGCTATATTCGAGTCTCATGAACTTAATTGATGATGTCATGAAATGCAAATCCTGGCAGGCCGGGCATTGTAGAATCTGTTTTTTTTTTCCTCTCTATACGAAAAATATATTCTTTTTAAGTTTTATTTTCAAAATAATCATACTTTAAATATTTTTATTTTACATTGACAGTTGTTCTGTGTATATTTGTAAATAAATAATAAATAACAGAGTTTTTGTTCAATCAAAATTGGACGGCAGTTTTGGATCCTACAGGTTGTAAAGCCTTCCTTGATAGGGAAAGTGTAATTTTTTAGACGTCTAACTTTTATTTACCATTTAATGCGAGAAGGGGTGTCGCTAAAGTTTAACCCATCAGTTTAATCGAAAAATCAATTTTGTAGGCATAACAACTGGAAAACTCGTGGTAGTCCATTTCCTCTCCTGGTGCGGAACAACGTGAAAGGGTAAGTTTACTCCACATTGATATACATGCGGTTTTTGTACTATGATTTTATACCAAAATGTAGATGAATAATTCATTTTAATCCAATTGCATGATCAGATTCGAGGATTTATAGATCATTGATTTTCAATGTTTAAAGAGTAAGCCATGATGAAATCTGGAATTGTGTTTTCACGACGACTTACGTTGTTGGATGAAAGCATTGCTTACTACTGCTACTCTGCCGTCGTAATGAAGAATGCAGTACTTGCAAAATGACAGTTTGGAGAACACACTGGTAACCATATTTTATAGTCTTTACAGTCTAGGACATCAATCTATTTTATTTTTAAGATGTATATA
>JAUIMV010000073.1:0-10941 GCA_033557775.1 Berosus sp. SLE1611
TAGCCAAATGCCTCGTCATCTAATTAGTGACGCGCATGAATGGATTAACGAGATTCCCACTGTCCCTACCCACTGGCTTCGGCCACAGAACATTATTAGAGTTTGAATCGGATCTCTAATTCCAAGAGTGCTTTATAGCTATCTAGTTAAATATTATACCCACAAAAGCCTTTTTCAAGGCTATCCAAGGTGCAAAAAGGTATCTTACGAAAGAAACGAAATTCGCCAAGGCGAGATATAATATTTAACTGTTCTGTGCGACCAACCCGCTACCTCCACGAGGTGAAGCTGTCAACCAAGCCGGGGTAACCCCGAGGGGTAATAAAAATCCCCAGCAGGGCTAAAGCGGGGAAGCACTGCCCGGACCAGACAATAATTCAAACATGACTGACACCCTAGAAAACAAGACAGCCGAGGAGCTTCTACTCCTCGGCCAGCAGTACGAAGACTCAATTAAGAATATTACATTTAATGTGAGCAATAAGCTAACTATGAATGACAAAATTCAACATGAAACGGCCCTAAGGGGTCTCTTGAGGGTTGTCAACACACTGGCGGTCAAGTGCGCAAGATTGGAGGGACAGATGAGTAACGTCCAACCCACGACACCAATTACAACAAGTTATGCCACAGCCCTCAAGGGCCAAGCAACTGTACAGAAAACAAAACCAAAGAATGTAGTATTAATTTACAAACAAGACGAGTTGAATTCTGAAAAAAGTAAAAAAGCATTGGCATCGGTATTTGATGCGGCCAAGGAAAAAATTAAAGTAAGAAATATCCGAAAAGTAAACAAGGGAGGTTTACTTATCGAAATGGACACAGAAAATGATCTAAAACTTTTAAAGAACTCCCAAACGTTGAGAGACAACAACTTCAGATTCGAAGCCCCAACACGGAAAAATCCCAGAATAGTAATCTTCGACGTTAATAGCGACAAGACAGAGAGTACATTTATCACAGAAATGAAAAGTCAAAACCTAGAGGGGCTTGAATTGGAAGAAGATTCGGTGAAAATCAGGTCAAAAAATGTCAATCTCAAGAATAAAACAACAAACTACATCTTAGAAGTCAGTCCAGAAGCGCGCAAACGACTGCTATCCGAAACCAGAGTGTATTTAGGATGGCAGTCGTGCAAAACAAAAGATTATCTCGTACCAGTGCGGTGTTACCGCTGCCAAAGATATGGGCATACAGCGAAATATTGTCGAGATAATGAAGAGACCTGCGGTCACTGCGCCAAGGAGGGACACAGGATCAAAGAATGTCCGGACAAAAAGAAAGAGAAAGTATGTGCAAACTGCTTACGATCAAACTTAGACCACAAACATGATCTTACTAGTAAGGAATGTCCTGCCCACATCAAAGCCGTTAGTCATTTGATTGAGACTACAAAATACAATGAATAACATAACAAACTTAAAAATATTACAGATAAATCTACAACGATCAAGCGTAGCAACAAGTGAGATACGACAAATCCTTACAAAAGAAAATATTGACATAGCGTTGATCCAAGAACCCTATAATTTTGCAAACAGAGTACGTCGTCACGATCTAAAACACCGTCTAATAACAGGCAACACAATACATGAACCGGCTTGGGCCTGCATATTAGTAAGCAATCCAAGAATACGCATCTTAAATCTAATCCACTTAAGCAACGCAAATACAGCTGTAATTCAAATCGAGGTAAATGGCCAAAGCATTTACCTAGCGTCCGCATATTCTCAATATAACGCACCTCACACAGAATTTAATGATAAAATTCAGGAAATATTGATAGCCTTGAGAGGTGGAAAAATAATAATTGGAGCAAATGCCAAGTCTGGACTTTGGTACTCGGACCAAACAGACGAGGCAGGAGAATCCCTCGAAGAAGTAATAGCAGAAAACGACCTGCATGTATTAAACGAACCAAACAATCCCAGTACTTATTGGACAACTCAAGGCAGCAGCAACATAGATATCACATTGGCAACCCCGAACATAAGCAATAGAGTTATCAACTGGCAAGTCCACGAAAACTGGTCATCAAGCGACCATCGAGCAATAACATTTGAAATTGTATATAATCAAACAAGTTTAGCATGCAACCCTCCAGTGGAAAAAATAAGATACAAAGTAAAATCGGCTGATTGGAACCGATACCAAGCTATTATAAGCAACCAAATAGGAAATATACAAAACCATTATTCCTTAATAACCGATCATAATATCGAGAAAGCAGCCAGGGACTTAAATAAAATAATTATAACTGCGGCTGATTTAAGCATCCCAAAAGCAAAGATTAAAGACAGGGGGAACAAATGGTGGACAGCTGAACTTGACATACTAAAAACCCAACTTAAAGAAACTCAAAGAGCATACAGACGAGAGATTGACGAAGAACTTAGGGCCCTAGAGGCGGAGGAATTTAAAGCAAAAAGACGGGAATACAAAAAAAGGATCAGAGAAACTAAAGAAAAATCATGGCAAGAAATGGTTAATGAGTCAAACAACGACCCTTGGGGAATAGTTTATAAAAGCCATGTTAATAAACTAAGACTGGAGAATGTCCTTACAAGCCTGAGGACAAATAACAGACAGTCCATAACCTTAGAAGACACCGAAAGAACTCTACTGGAGGAACTGTTCCCAGATGACATACCGCAAGACGACACGCCTGAGCAGAGACAAATCCGCATAGCCAGCGAGATGCCTCCGGGCATCAAAAACGATTCCAGGATAAATATTACAGAAATAGAGCAAGCTATGAATAAAATGGCAATAAAGAAGGCCCCTGGCCCAGACGGCATAACACCGCTTCTGTGGAAAAAAGCTATGGAAACTCAGCAGTGCAAAGAATTTATTAAAAGACTCTACAACGCTTGCTTGAAATTAGGAAGATCCCAAAAATTTGGAAGCAAGGAGAAGTAAAAATCTTGCTAAAAAACCCAGAGAAGGACCCTCAAAACCCCCGTTCGTACAGACCAATTTGCTTGTTGTCTGTTATAGGGAAGACCCTCGAACGGATACTCCATTGCAGACTATCATACGAAATGGAAGCGAAAAACTTGAATCGGCCCAATCAATATGGATTCAAAGAATCAAAGTCCACAGAAGATGCATTGCATAGATTAAAAACTAAGACTGAAAGCTCCAACAAGAAGTATGTCCTGGGCATTTTCATCGATATCGAGGGTGCCTTCGACAACGTTTGGTGGCCGGCAATCCTAAGAGAACTGAAAAACAGACAAATTTCTGACAACATATACAAACTAATACAGGATTACCTTAGTGATCGTACAGTGGAGATCAATTCAAGAGGGAAAATTACCAGGAAAAAAGTCAGCAAAGGATGTCCCCAGGGGTCCATACTGGGCCCGTTACTGTGGAACCTGATATTTGATCAGAACCTCCAAAACTCACAGGGAGTAATGGACAAGATAGCGTTCGCTGATGACGAACTGATATTGGTAGAGGGCAACTCTAGGATAGAAATAGAGCACAAAGCAACGAATGCATTACAACAAATCCAAGAGTGGACCACATTAAACAAACTAAGGCTCAGCGTTACCAAAACCAATATGCTCCTCTTGAAGGGGAGCCTCGACAGAAACTGATTGCCAGTCGCTCGACTTAATAACGAAAGAGTCCGCACCAGCCACACCGTCAAATATCTAGGGATACAAATTGATACGAGACTTCGATTCACGACACACATAAAACAAATCACAGAAAAGGCTAAAAGACTCTATAATGCTTTATCCCGCACAGCGAAGAAAGAATGAGGGCTCAACCAAAACAGTATGCGACTTTATTACAAAAGCCTTTCCGAGGCTATATTAACTTACGGATCAGCAGTTTGGGGCTCGAAACTCACCATCAAAGAAAAACAATTACTTCAAAGCGCTCAGCGCCACTTGTTGATTAGAGCCACAGGTGCATACAAAACGACTTCAACAGATGCAATTCAAGTGATTGCCCAATCCCTTCCAATCGATCTGAAGATAACCGAAAAAGTGTTGAAATTCCAAGCAAAAACAGGGCAGAATCTACAAGTTGGTGATTACAGAATAAGAGGCCACGAAATTGAAACGCTTAAGCCTACATCCCAGAAAATAAATCTGCAAACGATAAGCCGGTCCCACCAACACCAAATCAGAAGAACTATCACCTACTCCGTAAAAGTCCAGGATCAAAACAGTTTAATTGATTTTGAAGTTAAAGAAGAACCAAGTAACACAGTAGTACACGTAGGAAAGCTTAGATTCAGACAGGAGACAACTTGGTCTCAGATCCATCTAATAGCGATAGATCAAATCCTGAACTGGGTACACCTCAGAAATCAAACAGGCAGAGTCCCGTCAAGAATCCAAACATCAAACGCAGCATTAACAAAGATACTGGAGGGTTTCAACACGAGACACCCCATCCGCCAACAAATAATAAGGAAATGTATGTCAACCCAGACTGAAATATCACAGCTTGACGCACAACAACCAGCAATTATTGAAACTAATGAACGACGAGAGTTAATTAATACTAACTTATACAAAACCCCATTGGGATATGTCCACAGCCAGATCAGAAAGGAACTACTAACAATTTGGCAACGAAGGTGGGATACCAGCACAAGGGGTCGTGAAACGTATCCTTATATACCGATAGTAAACCAGCATATACAAGTAACACGACACAGCTTACAGTTTATCACAGCACATGGGATGTTCGCTTCGCGCCTCCACCGGCTCGGATTGAAGGCATTCACCGACTGCGTTTGCAGCGAAGAGGACACCCCAGACCACGCACTTTACGAATGCGAACTTTATACAGATTTCAGAAACCATTTGTTTGAAGAACTAACGGAAGCAGGTATGGAACACTGGCCGCCACCCAAACCAACCTTCACAAGACCACCATATTCCAGTCCATTCAACGAGTTCGCAAAGCAAGTACTCCAAGCAAAGGCTGAACTTCAAGATTACCTACTATGAACCGCAGAAACTGGATAGGGACATTTTAATCATAAATATTTAATTTAACAAGAATCAATATTTTCATTTACAACCTAAAATTTAAGCTTAAAAGCAGTTCATTTGATTTCACGTTTAGTTGAATTATTAAGAATTTAAACTGTTAATTTCATTTATTTTCATTTAAAGTTATGTTTAGTTATTTAATAGTGTATTTCATTTAACTATTTCAATATTAAGACAAAAATCATTGTTAGCAAATATATTGTACTAAATGTAAAAGAACCAGAAATAATAAAAGAAACAGAAAGGTAGACTCGAGGACAAGGGCACTTTGCCTTGCGCCGCGGGGGGAGAGAGGAGGGTACCTTTAATGAAAAAAAAAAAAATGTCCCTACTAGTGGGGGCCTCATGCCACAGCAAAAGAGAGAGGAATTGTGCCTTTTGCAACCACCAGAGTAAGGTCGAGGTGTCTCCCTTACTCTGGTCCCCGCGTTAAGTGCTAGACGCATTAAGTGCAAAACGCTACAAAAAGTTAAATATAACAAAACTAACACAGCTGTGACACACCCCGCTACCTTTTCGAGGTGAGGCTATACACCAAGCCGGGGTAACCCAGTAGTTGGGCAATAAAAATCCCCGGTAGGGCCAAAGCGGGCAACACCAAAATGGAAACAACAAGTCAAGCAGAACTTACAGAAAGCCTAACGGCTCAACAGCTACTGGTTGAAAGCCACAAGTGCGACGACCAGATCAAATCAATTGTACTCAACGTCAATAACAAACTTAGCCATGCTGACAAGGCAAGTCACGAAGCAGCTATTAGGAGGCTACTACAAATTGTAGACCTCCTTGCAGTTAAATGTGCACATTTGGAAGGGAAACTTTCTAATGAACAGCAACAACAACCAGCAATAACTTATGCCACAGCACTCAGGCAACCGGCTCAGTCAAAACCACAACCAAAAAAGAACGTGCTAATAATTTATAAGCCTGACGAAACAAATTCTGAAAAGAATAAAAAGACTTTAACAAATTTACTTGATCCAGCAAATGATAAAATAAAAATTAAAAACATAAGGAAAGTAAATAAGGGCGGACTGCTCATAGAAACCAGGTCCGAGGAGGACCTGGAACTTCTCAAAAATTCAGCTCTAAAAGATACGGATTTTAAGGTAGAAGCTCCACGACGCAAGCTACCGAAAATAATTATATATGATGTGGCACAGGACAAGTCTGAGCAGACAGTAAAGGATCAGTTAATCAAACAAAACCTGGATGGACTCCAAATAAAAGAAGATGATATAAAACTTCGCTTCAAAAGCGATAATAAAAAAGATAAGACAACGAACTACGTCTACGAAGTAAGAGGAGACATACGAAGGCGACTTCTAGGTGAAGGGAGGATTTATCTGGGATGGCAATCTTGCCGATGCAAAGACTACATAGTACCCCAGCGTTGTTACAAGTGTCAAAAATATGGTCATTCAACGAAATATTGCCGTGCCGATAAAGATGTCTGCGGATATTGTGCCGAGGAAGGGCACAAATATAAGGATTGCAAAAATAAGAATAAGGACCCCAAGTGCATAAACTGCCAAAAAAGCAAACAAGAACACGATCATGAGTGTACAGATAAAAGATGTCCAGCATATGATAAAGCAGTCAGATACATAGTTGAAACAACCAATTATGACTAGCCTAAACAAAGTAAAAATTTTACAAGCAAATTTACAACGATCGGCAGTAGCAATGAGCGAAATAAGAGAAATCATAGTTAAAGAAAGAATTGACATCGCACTTATTCAAGAAGCATATACGTACATAAACAAAATCAAAGGATACGACTTAAAACACAGACTGATAACTGGTAAAACAGAATTAGAACCACCTGGAGCCTGCATAATAGTATCCAACAACAAACTACGGATACTAAATATTAGCCATTTAAGTGACAAGAACACTGCAATTATACAGATAGAAGTGAACGACGAGAATATATATCTCGTCTCATCCTACTCCCAGTTCAGAGAAAATCACTTAGAGTTCACACAAAAGATACAAGATATCATTGAAGCATTGAGAGGAAAAAAGGTCATACTTGCAGCGGATGCAAACGCTAAATCGGGGCTTTGGTACTCCGATCAAACTGATGAAGCAGGAGAAGCATTAGAAGAGGTAATAGCCACATATGACCTACACGTCCTAAACGAACCAAATAACCCAACAACATTTTGGAATACCCAAGGCTCAAGCAACATAGATGTTACTGTAGCAACTCAAAACATAAGCCACAAAATTAAGAACTGGAAAGTACACGAGAACTGGACCACCAGTGATCACCGTGCGATCACGTACGAGATAGACACAGATACAACCAAAACCAATAACGTAACAATAACCCAAATAAGATTCAAAGAAAAAGCGGCAGATTGGGACAAATACCAAAGAATTATAGCAACACAAGCAGAAGCAACGGCAAACCGCTACGGATTAATTACAAATACAAACATAGAGAAAGCAGCGAAGGATCTAAATAAGATTGTTCTCTCGGCAGCACAGGATAGCATACCCACTTACAAAGTCACAGAAAGAGGTAACAAATGGTGGACAGCCGAGTTGAATAACCTAAAAGATGAGCTAAGGAGAGC
Source organism: Berosus sp. SLE1611 (assembly GCA_033557775.1). Lineage (NCBI taxonomy): Eukaryota > Metazoa > Arthropoda > Insecta > Coleoptera > Hydrophilidae > Berosus > Berosus sp. SLE1611. The sequence goes on from JAUIMV010000073.1 coordinate 7,610, forward strand.
ACAACACATCTATAAAAGAGAAACAGACGAAGTCTTAAGGAACGCAAAGTTAGAAGAATTCAAAGCAAAACGCAGAACTTATAAACAAAAGATAAGAGAATCTAAAGAAAAATCCTGGCAAGACATGGTACAAGATGCAAATAACGACCCATGGGGAATAGTGTACAAATCTCAAGTTAATAAACTTAGGATAGAAAACGTTTTAACCAGTTTAAAATTAGACAGAAGACATACGCTTACAATAGACGAAACGGAACAAACACTTTTAAACGAACTATTCCCGGATGACAACCCAGCTGAAGACAGCCCTGAACAGGAGGAAATCAGAAACAATTGCAAACAGCCACCTGGATTAAAGAACGATGCAAAAATAACGCTTGCAGAAATCGATTATGCAATGGAAAAGATGGCTTTGAAAAAAGCACCAGGACCAGATAGAATAACTCCGCTAATTTGGAAAAAAGCAGTAGAAGTACAGAGTTGTAAAGAACTTGTGAAACAGATATATAATGCATGTATAAGACTTGGAAGGTACCCCAAAATATGGAAACATGCCGAAGTAAAAATACTTTACAAGGGTCCCGACAAAGACCCACAACAGCCGCGCTCCTACAGACCAATTTGTCTGCTTTCCGTAATAGGAAAGACACTTGAACGAATTATACACAGAAGGCTAATCTACGAAATGGAAGGAAAAAACCAAAACCAAAATAATCAATATGGCTTCAAAGAAAGCAAATCGACTGAAGATGCGATAGCACGACTACATGAAAAAGTTGAACAATCAAACAAAAAATACGTGTTAGGAATATTCATCGACATTGAGGGAGCCTTTGATAATGTGTGGTGGCCAGCCGCACTACAAACGTTAAAAGAGAGACAAGTCTCGGACAATATATACCGCCTAATGTGTGATTACCTAAACGACAGGACAGTCGAGATAAATTCAAGAGGCAAAAAGACTTTCAAAAATATAAATAAGGGCTGCCCTCAAGGATCCATCTTGGGGCCGCTTATATGGAACCTAATATTTGATAAGAACCTACAAGCGGAAGAAGGAATTTTAGACAAAATCGCCTACGCGGATGACCAGCTAATGCTAGTAGAAGGAAATTCAAGAGTTGAAATTGAATTTAAAGCTACGCAAGCGCTGCAAAGACTCAATCATTGGACTCAAGAGAATAAATTAAAACTTAGTGTAAATAAAACGTGCATGCTGTTACTTAAAGGCAAACTAGACCCAAACCGTCTACCAGTAGCACGACTAGGAGACAACAGGATTAGAACCAGCCAAACAGTAAAATATTTAGGAGTTCATATAGACACAAACTTACGGTACAAAACCCACATCAGCAAGATAACAGAAAAAGCGAAAAATTTATACAATATATTATCGAGAACCGCAAAAAAGGAATGGGGTTTGAATTCGCAAAGTATGAAAATCTACTACAAAGGCCTCGCAGAATCGATACTAACTTACGCCTCGGCAGTGTGGAATACCAGAATAAATGAAAAAGACAGACAAAAGCTACTCAGCGCACAGAGACATTTGCTGATTAGAGCAACAGGAGCCTACAAGACAACATCGCTAGAGGCAATCCAAGTTGTTTCACAAACTCTACCAATAGACCTCAAAATAAAAGAAAGAGCCTTGAAACATCAAGCTAAGAAGGGGGTGGATTTGAGCATTGGACAGTTCCAAATAAGAGGATACAGCATAGAGACGATGTGCGCAGTCGCACAAAAGCTAGAACCGAGACACCAGTTCAGAAGACACACAACACCACCTCAGAGACACATCCACTATAGCCTCCAATTGAAGCAACGAGAATGTTTGATAGACTTCGAAGTAATTGAACAACCTAATAACATAAAAGTACATACGGGGAAACTCAAACATATACAAGAAACAACAATATTCCAACTACACCTAATTGCAATAGATCAAATACTCAATTGGGTAGAAAGGAGAAACCTCATTCTACGAAGCAATATAACTACGGAAATCTTAACCAATTATGAACCCACAGCGAGGATGCAAAGCCAATATAATACAAGACATCCTCTACAAATTAAACTCATCAAGAACCTAAAGAAAACTAGAACAGAGATCACATATAACAATAACCCGTCTCTTACCATAAGCAACGATCAAGAAAGAAGGGAAATAATTAACCCCAGAGAATACAAAATCCCTCTGGGATACGTTTACACGAGAATCAATAAAGAGATTATAATACTTTGGCAACAGAGATGGGACAACTCTACAAAAGGTAGAGCAACACACGAGTACATACCAAAGGTTAACACAAAACATAACGCTTCAAGACACAGCATCCAATTTATAACTGGGCATGGGATGTTCGCGTCCAAACTGCACGCAATGGGATTAAAACCCTTTGATGACTGTGTATGTGGGGAAGAGGACACCCCGGACCATATACTATATGACTGCGATCTATTCGAAGCACTAAGAGATGACTTGCGAGAGGGACTAACAGAGGCAGGACTAAACCAATGGCCTGCCCCAAAACACTTACTACTACACAAAGACCACATAGAATGCTTCAACACATTCACCAAAAAGACGCTTAATATAAAAGCTGAACTTCAAGACTACTTATAAGAAGACAGCCAAATAACGAAGGCCTACCAACCCAGAAGGAAGGAAGGAAGGAAGGAGGGAAGCACCATGGCAAGCCACCCAAGAGCGATCCTACCCCGGAACTTCAAGAAAGAAGACACACCAGGGAGATTCAACAGAAGACATACCAAAATAGACAGTTTAAAAAGACACAAAGTGAAAAGAGTGATAGGACACTGACTTTATTGAGTGAATCGTAGAAATGTGATTAGAAATAGTTTTACGTTAAAGCATTTATAAATATAAAGCACCTAAGCTAGATAATGGATAGGGCCATAATATTTACGTTTAAAAATTTAAAAAAAAAAATTATTGTTAATTTACAACCAAGTAGAATTAATACTTGTTTAGTTATTACATTTAGAAAATGTTAGAATTAAATTAATTTATTTCCTAAATTATATGTATTGTAAAGCAAATAACAGAAAATACAGCAAAAGAATAAAAAGTACAAAAAGGTCGACCCGGGACAAGGGCACTTTGCCTTGAGCCCGGGGGGAGAAGGGAGGGTGACCTAATGAAAAAAAAAAAAAATGTCCCTACCCACCGACTGTGAGTCGTGACTTCTTGGAGAGTACATCGACGTCGCAGTTTTTGGCTTGCCTTGGTGTTTTTTTTTTCGTGTTGCGGAGTTTCTGGTGCGTGGTTGTGTGGAGCTCGTTACCCCGCGTCTTTTGGCGTATTTTTT
>JAUIMV010000074.1:0-10887 GCA_033557775.1 Berosus sp. SLE1611
GTACCGAGGAGACGTTTTAAGTCTACATGTAAGTTGGCTTGAAGACAATAAAAACGCGACTTATGACAACAACAACGGAAACCAGACGCAACATGACGGACACTTGACGAAACTTGACCTAAAATCAGAACCTTTAGAAGGACTAAAGACTTTACAAAAAACAAACGTAAAACAAAACACACAGGTATCACAAAAACCTCCCACATTAGAAAATTTGCAATTTTCGTCACCTAATCCAATTCCCTACGAAACAAAACCCTTCCAAATTAAAGGTACATTGACAAAGCTGGGAGATTTGGAAGGAACGAAAGTCCCCACATTAGAAAATTTAAAACCTGCCTCGGCAAATCCAATTACTTACGAAACAAAACAGTACCAAAATAAAGGTACACTGACAAGGCTGGAAGATTTGAAAGGAACACAAGCTATGCAAAAGACAGAGGGTGTACAAAGCTCAGAGCTATACGAAGAATCACAGAGCGCTCACAAAGGTGGAGATGCGAAGCTTCCGTTGGTAAATTTAAATGCCTTCAACAATGCGCAAAGCTCAGAGCTATACAAGACACCACAGAACGCTCACCAAGGTGAAGCTTTGGTAAATGTAAATCCTTTCGAACAAAGACCTCTCCAAACCAAAACCGTTTTTACAAACCCTAGTTTTGATAAAATACCGAAATTTTCTCAAGATCCCAGCGAGCAAACAAACATTTTAGAAAACTCAAACAAAGCATTAGAGTTGCCTAATAACGAAGATTTGTTAACAAGTCTTTATGGTAAGTTTGAGCTACGCGACGGTGACAAAAATTCCAAGATAGACCAAAATATCAAATTAAACCAAAATATCAAATTAGACCAAAATATCAAAAGAGACCAAAATTCTGACATAAACCAAAATGCTAAAAAAGATCTAAATACTAAAATAAACAAAAATGACGTATTTAATTTCAACACGAACTTCAACAAAGACATCAGCAAGCAGCTCGACTTAGACCTTGACGATACGACAAAACCCACTGCAGACATTGACAACATTGAAACACAGAACACCAACACTGACAAAAAGACAGAAACTGACGTACTTTCAAACAATGGTGCCTCCGATGACCATAACGCCCAAAACAAAAACTCTTTTAAGCGTCAAAACCTTGCAGAAACCGTGCTTACAGACAAAGACTTGCCGGAAACAGACCAACATGCACCGTTAGTGAAGGACCATGAACCTGACGAGACTGAAACGACAGACGACGTGACTGACAATGGAAATAACAACGGAGATATCAGCAAGCAACTCGACTTAAATCTTAACCATGCAGTAACCTTGATTACAGTCAAAGATTTTCCAAGAACAGACCAACGTGAACATGTTATGAAGGACCATGAAACTGACAAGACTAAGACGGCAGACAACATGACTGACAATGAAAACAACTTCGGAGATCTCAGCAAGCAACTCGACCTAAATCTTAACGAAAAGAATCAAACTCCCAAACTGAGTATTGGCAACGTAAAAAGTCACATAATAAAAGTTGACGAAAAGGAACCAAATTTGACAAAAATTTGGACACATTCAGATACTGTCACATCCGATGGCCAAAAACCTATAGACAATGAGCTTAAAGCCACAAGTGAAAACGTTCCTAAACTTCAAAATATCAGAGAAACATTGAATACGCTCAAAGATTTTCCGATAACAGACAATCCTGAAGCGATTGTGAAAGACCACGAGACTTACAAGACTAAGAAGACAGATAACGTGACTGACAACGGAAATAACTCTGGAAAAATCAGCAAGCAGCTCAACATAACTCCGTCCAAAAACTCAAATCGCAGACTGAACATTGACAGTTTTAAATACAAGAGAATCAAAACTGACGAAAACGAAAAACGTTTGACAAAAGGTTGGACACATTCAGATACGGTCGTATCCGATGACCAAGAAACCATAGGCGATGATCTTGAAGCCACATATGAAAACGTTTTTAAACTTCGAAACCTTGCAGGAACCTTGATAACTGCCACAGATTTTCCGGATACACACCAGCACAAACCTCTTATGGAGGCCCAAGAAACAGACCAACGCAAACCTGTTATGAAGGACCGGCAAACCGACAATACTCAGACAACAGACAACGTGACTGACAATGACACAGATTCGAGAGATATCAGCAAACTACTCAACCAAAATCTTAAAGAAAATACAATTACCAAACTGAAAACTGACAACATTAAAAAGCAAAGAATCAAACCTGACGAACATGAACAAAATTTGACAAAAATTTCGACACATTCAGATACTGTCGCATCTGATGACCAAACAACCGTAGACGATGGCCTTCATGCCAAAAATAAAAACGTATTTACTTTTCAAAAGTACACAGCAAATTTTAATACACTCAAAGATTTTCTAGAAACCGACAAACGTAAACCTGTTATGAAGGACCAGCAACCTGACAAGACTAAGACGATAGAAACTGACAATGAAAATAACTACGAAGATATCAGTAAGCAAGTTGACAACCTTAACAAAAAGACAAACACCAAACTTAACACTGACAATATTAGAAAGCAGAGATTCAAAAATGACGAAATGATTCCAAATTTGACAAAACTTTTGACACATTCAGATACTGTCGCATCCGGTGACCAAACAACTACAGACGATGGCCTTCAAGATAATGTTGAAAACGTTTTTAATCTTCAAAACCTCACAGGAACCTTAAATACAATAAAAGATTTGAATACAGTCAAAGATTTTCCAGAAACAGACCAACGCGATCCTGTTATGAAAGACCAGGATACTGACAAGACTAACACGACAGACAATGTGACTGACAATGAAAATAACTACGGAGATATCAGTGAGCAGCTCGATCTTGACGAAATGACAAACCCCAAACTGAGCATTGACAGCGTTAAAAATCATAGAATCAAAACTGACGGAAACGAAGAAAATTTGACAAACATTTGGACACATTCAGATACTGTCGAATCTGAAGACCAGAAACCCATAGCCGATTACCTTGAAGACACAGACAAAAACGTTTTTAAACTTGAAAACCTCAAAGGAAAATCAAATACAATCAAAAATATTAATACAGGCAATGATTTTCCAAAAACAGACCAACGTGAACCTGTTATGAAGGACCGGCAAACTGACAAGACCAAGACTACAGACAACGTGACTGACGATGACAATAAAACAGGAGACATCAGCAAAGAATTTGATGCCCATTTTGATACTGTACTATCTGATGACCAACAGATCATAGACAAAATATTTAAAAACCCTTTAGAAAGTTTCAATACTGACGACGGTGTCACCAAATCAGACCGCAGCACACCTCTTGAAGACAACCATTATACTGACGGGACAGTGACGATAGACAACCTAACGGACGATACGACAACTTTACCTTCAAAAATATTAGATATCGGGCACATAACTCAAGAAGACTATAAAATTGTTGGTGCAAAACGAGATAAAACAGCTACGTATACTTACAAAACCTTACGACCAGACGACTTAGACAATACAACTGACGATAGGATAACTGGACTTTCAAAAACGTTAGAGTTAGAGCACAGAACTCAAGAAGATCCTGATGTTAAACCAGATACTACAGTGACGAATACTTCCAAAACCTTTAGGCCAGACGAGTTAGACAAGCCAGATGACGATAGGATAACAGGACTTTCAAAAACGTTAGACTTAGAGTACAGACCTCAAGAAGATCCTAATGTAAAACCAGATACTACAGTGACGAATACTTCCAAAAACTTAAGAAACGACGACTTAGACCACCTAACTGACGATAGGACGTCAGGACCTTCAAAAACATTAGACACAGAGCAAAGAACTCAAGAAAAGCCTGATGTAAAAGCAGGCACTACAGTGACGAATACTACCAAAACCTTTACGCAAGACGACTTAGACAACCTAAGTGACGATAGGACGTCAGGACCTTCAAAAACATTAGACACTGAGCATAGAACTCAACACAATCCTGATGTAAAACCAGATACTACAGTGACTAATTTTTCCAAAACCTTTAGGCAAGACGACATAGAAAACCTAACTGACGAAAGGACCTCAGGAACTTCAAAATCGTTAGACTTAGAGCGCAAAACTCATGACGATTCTGATGTAAAACCAGATACTATGGTGACGAGTACTTCAAAAACCTTTAGACAAGACAAATTAGACAACCTAACTGACGATAAGACGTCAAGACCTTCAAAAACGTTAGACACAGTGCGACGAACTCAAAACAATCCTGATTTAAAACCAGATACTACAGTGACGCACACTACCAAAACCTTGAGACGAAACAACTTTGACGATTCCAAAAACCTAAGTGTACAAATTTCATTCGCTGAATCGCTTGATAAGAGCAAACAAATGCAATCACAGCTGCTTCTCAACATTACTGAAACGGGCGAGGCCGACCGAGATAAAAGAGACACTGTCTTCAGAAAGCTCTTAGGTGGTCATGCAATGCAAGGTTCTGACATTTACAAAGACGTCTTGGATAATATCAAATGGGAAAAGAGAAATTTCGACTCTAGAGAAGAGTTTTCGCTCAGAAAAATAACGCCCGAAAACCGCCCACCAAGTAAGGTAAGCTCTGACAGTTCACGACAATTTTCGGAAGGTAGAGGATCTGCTAGTTTCTATAGGCTCGGTAGCTGGAACGATGAAGCTGTTGATGAAGCATCCGAAGCAAGAGCTAGCAACATAAAAAAGTCTGCTTACTCATCAGGTGAAGTTCGCAAATCACTGAACGGATCCCCCGCAAGGAAGCATACGGGGTCCCTTCTAGAAACGTCCCTGAAAGTCTCGGGTAAAAAAACAGAAGGTAACAAGCCCCAGCCAAAAATTACCGTGCCTGAAGATCAGGCCGACTCTTCCCAATCATCTTTGAATGACCTTGTGGCGTTATTGGCGTCACAAGCCGCCGCATCCAACACGTGGCAAAGCTTGGGTCCTACCGAGAACTCCTTGCAAAATTACGCACTTATTAACAAATTTAATCCGGGTGAGTACTGGCAGCCTCTCACGCCAAGACCTGAGGAGGCCAGTTCGGAAATAACCACTGAAATTGTTTTCATAAACAACAAAGAAAGTCGCCGGCGTACAACTTCCAAAAAGAACAAAAAGAAGACCAAAGCGCCACAGGTCAAACTTTCGACTACACGCAGACCAGCTACTAGAGCCACCACGACTAAACGGGCGCCAGTCAGACAAAACTATACGATTTACCACCAGCACAAACCGTTTGCTTCCCCGAATGACATGATTAAAATAAAATTGACGAACATAACTAAAGCTACCATAAATTTATCAAATAAATACCAACAAGACGAGATACCACTTGACGACATACCACAACGGCCACAATTCAGCTCGTACACAACTTATAGACCTGATTATGACAAAGCAACGTACTACTATGGACCTGGGTACCAAGCTGAAGACGTACTTATTCTGCACCCAACAGCAAATCCCAAACGAGACCCTGTCCCTGACGTCACTTACCTATGGGGTGTTAACGAACGTACCACGACCAAAAAACCAGCTGACTATCAAGTAAACATCAACATTGAATACGTGGTTCCGACCACAACACCTAGACCTAAGAAAAAGAAACCCAAACCCAAACCGCAAACCGTCCAAATCGTCAATAGCGACTCAAACAACTACGCGTACTACCAGAACAGTCCCATTAAAATTCCAAAACCTATAAGAACCACGCGCAAACCAACCCCTGTAGTAACAAGCTATCCAATTTTCATACAAAATAAACCCACCACAAAAAAGCCGACGTATTCAATTCGACCTTCTTACGGGTACCCCTCTGACGAAAGCACGACGAGAAAAACGTACGCTATACGACCTAACTACGGAAACTACCAATACACTGCCCAAGACTTCGCCAATAACCGACCAGCAAACTCATACTCTAGTTTTGATAACGCTCCTTTTGCAACATCCAACATTTACAATAGACCAAATGACGGGTACTACTATGACGAAACTACCACCAGACGACCTTACAGACCCTTAAATGACGACGGTTACGGACCGACTACTCGACCTTTTAACTATCTTTCGCAAACTACTTCCTTTAGACCTTACGTGACGACACGAAAACACGATGACCAGTACCAATACGTGCAGCACTCGAACTTCTACGGTACTACCACAAGACGACCATATCCTAGTTACCTGTACACAGACAACAATGACAACTCTTACAAAGAAAGACCTGACGAAGACATTAAGTTCCAAAGCGGTACTAACACTAACGAGGAAGACGATGACGATGACGGACAGACTGACGTTGACAACCTCTCAAACGGACATGTTACTGACGCTGATGACGACACTTTTGGCGTGCAGTTCGTCCAACCCACTCTGCCAAGCTCGACGCAACGACCGCAAAAAATATTTTATGTAGGCAATCAAATGTATACTTTACCAGACGACACTAACGTTGACGATAGGGTTGACTTTAAAGGCACGACGTATAGACGACGACCACTACCACACCGGATCAAGGATCAGGGTGATAAGAATTTTGTAAAGATTTCTTCAGTGCAAGGAGACAAGCTGATTGATTTGGCTGAAAAGTTTACACATTTTACAGCGCAGCAAAAAGAAGGGGAGCTGGAGCTGCTCGAAGCTGCTGTAATTAGTAGCAGTAGCAGCCAGGCAAAAGCACCTGTAGAACTGCTACAAGTTGATGTCATTCCAAAGGATGTAAGGTTAGTATTTGTTACTGGCTTGTGAGAATTTTGGAATGTTTACATGTATGTGATGTGGGAAAAGTATTTATATATTTTGTCCTGTAAACATTTTGTTAACATTCTTCAAAAAAAATCAGCCCATGCACTTCATCCACTTCTTTCGCTATTCTTCCCCCTATACAATGCAGATTACGTTCTGTTTTGTACCCTACTGCATTCTTGTTTGTTGTAAACCAGATTCTCTTTTTTTATAAAGTTGTGAAAATAATACTAATAGTAAAAAAATTAAATGGTGTTAAATCTTTTATGAGCAATTAGTGGCCAATATCACCAGCAACGTAAGCGAAAGTTTTGACAAAGATCAAACTAGGAATTCTCAGTATTTTAAATTGATTCGTTATTATATCCAAAAATCAATTTGCATTTCAAGAAAATAAACCTACTAGAACGTTATCTATCAGACAACTACGCATATTTATAACAATTTGGATTAAACCACATCATTTTTGATTTGACTATAGCACTAAGCATTTCTTGGTTATATTGAATAAGTGAGTCCATGAAATCAAAAATGGGATAGTAGATAAACGATCTGGGGTATGCACGCTTCGCTCTGCTCACACCTTCGGCAACCGCCCTGTGAACGCGATGGAAATTATAAAGGTAGGTCATACAAATAAACGCTTCGCTACCCTCTTGCACTCGGCGTCGGTCTGAAATAAATAAACTACACCTATAGATATATTAGAATCAGCAGATCTTTGAAATTAAAATTGAGAAACAAGAATAAACGGTCTCGAGAATGCATGCTTCACCACGGTTGCGCCTTCGGCGTTCGCCCTATTGATGCTAAAAGTAAGATAAGAACATCTAAACTAATATCTAATGATCAATAACATTTGTATATTAAGGAAACAGACATACCCTTGTCGTTCGTCCCGAAATAAATAGGCTAGTTATATTGAATAAGTAGGTCCACGACATGAAAATTGAGATAGTTGAGAAACGATATGGGACATGAGCCATTCACAGCGCTTACGCTTTCGGCGTTCGCTTAGTTAAAGTGAGTTATCTTACGAATGTACTTTGCGCATTGTAAAAAGCACTGCCAGTTATTATATGAGTACAGATTTGGAAAAGCTTCGCTGCCTCACTGTCTTTGCCTTTTGATGCTTTAAAAAGTACTGCCAGTTTGTTTGCAAGCTATGGATTCCAAAAACTTTGTGCATTTAAAAAAGAAGTGCCACTTGTTTTCGAGTTTTGGGCTGCAAAAGCTTCAATGACTCAGGGTCTCTCCTTAGGCTCACAAGGATGTTAATGAAAATCTTGACGATCGCAGGAATTAATTATTTTTAAAAGATCATCCCAAATATATCCGCCGACTTACATTCTTTTACAAAATATTCTTTTTTGCCATTTCGTTTATGAATTTTTTTAAGCTGTCTTATGTGATGTGCAAGTTTGACCTTAATGGTGCAGAGAACATAGTTGAATTTTTTAATTTCTAAATTTTTTATTTATTTGAGACTCATGCCCCATTTGTCACGCATCTAGCCAGAGATTATTATAAGCCAAGACACTGCAAATGTGAAAAGAAACATGAAGGAAGGAGACAATGCTCACAGAAAATATCAGTCAACTAAAAATGAGCGTGATTTGGCTCGCTATGAGGAACAAAAGTTTGCGCCAGGGATAACGTTATTGGATTGTACATATCAATTAGGCAACAGCAATGTAGCTTGGTCTAAACTAAAGAAGTGTCATATGCATAGCTCGAAAAACCGTTGTGAAATACCAGAACAAATATTGATGGTACCAAAAGACTTTTTTCGTTCAAAATAACAATTTCCCTGATTTTAACATGCTTATCCATTATAACAATTTAAAGCTTAGAATTGCTTCACTTTTAACTTTTACAGAAGCGCCAGATGATGACATTGCTAACATTATACCTACGATAACTACAAATGCTGTGATCAGCGATGGAACAAGCATCAGGATGATTTGAATCTGCCGCCCCTTCCTGATTCCTTACATCCGTCATTTCGATAATCACTATACAACAACAAGTACATATCCTATTGCTTAGACAAAAACTTCAGTAATCCCCATTCCTAAAGAAAAATTCCTTGACACTTAATGGCACCCGTCGTATTAGTATTTTGCCAGTCCTTTCTAAACTATTTGATAAGTTTATTGCATCTCAACTTCTTCCTATCACTCAATCAGGATTCCGTGCTAGATGGTTGTCCTGGGCCGCTTCTGAAAATAACTGACGACTTTTTTAAGTCCACTGACAAGGGGACGCTGCTGTTTTTGTTGGTGTTTACCTACTCCCAGGCCTTTGATACAATAATGGCCGATTCCACCGACCAGGATTGAACCCCGGATTCATCAGTACCGAACCGCGATTTAATCGTGGTGCTATTCCCAAATGTATCCCACCGACACAAATCGAGTGTCAATCGACGGTTCAGGCAATAATCTGGTGTTGTTAGAAATAAACGTGCGTTTGACCTACTCGCAGTGGTGCGAACGCGCTTCTATCAGCGCCTCCATAAAGACAATGTAAATCGGATGGCGTTACTAGAAACTAATTTTGGTGGCTGTCATCTGTTGCTTTGGGCCACCCTTGGAGTGATAGAAAAAGAAAAAAGCTGTTGTTTTGTATTTGTGAGCTTCAAATTAAAATTGTCAAACAAACATTATACAGAAGAATAAAAGCAATAGCTGCTAAAGCTAACTTCAGAAAGGTAAACTCTGCATGATAGTAAAAATGGCAAAATAATACTTGAAACTTCATGTAATAGGAAAAATATCTCAGAAAATAAAAAGACGGACAGAGTGTCAAACAAAACCAAAAACGACGAATGGGACGCCGTTACAACCTTTTTCAATTCAAATGTGTCTAGAAACGGAAAAAGAACAAAAGAGCAACAAAAAATGCTTTACAAAAATTTGAGGTCAGATATCCGGTGTTAATCCCTCGATATTGATGGGTTGGCACCAGTGCTAGAACAAATCGCAGATCGAGTCTAATCAGGTTGGTGTAATGGAATAGCACTTGATCTGCGTGCCTACACTCAATCCGAGCTTGGATCCACATCAGTGGAATTGGCCAATAATGATGCATAAATGAGAAATGCACATCCGGAAATGTATGTTTTGGCTTATCACAAATGCTTTACTCTCCTGTTTGTATATGGTAGCATGTGTACAGAAAAGGTTATTAGTCAAATTCCTAAAAATTAAATCAATATAAAATTGTAAATTGAGTTTAATTAAAATACATCATACTTAATTTCAGTTGCACAAATTTAAAAAAACATATAAAGTACATGGAAGTTTCTGTAAAAAAAAGCTAAAACTCTATGTACAGCAACACTAGTGAGGGCATGGAAAAATCAGGAGTGAAAAGTGAAGCTATATATAGTTTATCATGAAATCTATAAAAGCGCGGGGTCAAGCGACCATGTGGGTAAGACTAAAAAATACCTGTTCATTCAGATACAGCCTTGGAAAGTACAAAATATTTCTAAGTAGCACCATTGCACATAAAAAATAAAATACAAATAAAACAAAATCAAAAATCATATGATAAACATTTTCTTAAATAAATCAACATTATAAATTCTTTCACCTAAAAATACAACTGGTAACAAATACAAAAATGAACATAATATTCTGTTTAGTAGGCGAAATACAAATCCTTATCGTAACCTAATTTGTCCAAACTTGGAATGCAGGCATAGTTGACCATCGGTGGAGGTCCACACATCACAACCAGTGTGTCTTTTGATGGAGGGAATAGGTGATCTTTTATCATATCGGCGTTAATAAAACCTGAGCTGTACTTCCAGCCTGAAAATATACAATCTTATATTAGAACAACAAAAAAAGATCCAAACCGATATTGGAAGCCAAACACAATTAATATATTAATTATTGTAGAGAATTTAGATAGCTATAGAACAGGTCAGAACGTTTATTAGCTTCAAAACTAATTAACAGATAGCTATTTATGATGAATAGGTTACGTTTAATGTATAGGTTTGATTTGAAGTTTGGCGGGAATTCGAATAGCCGTGCTGTCCTGCCATTGGTTGAAATTCGGAGGCGTGACTGTAACGCTTCTGGCCT